>VYZU01034844.1:19792-65534 GCA_013401355.1 Ceyx cyanopectus
TCCAACTGACTCCCATTGCCTCTTGTCCTGTCATTGGATGACACTGAGCAGAGTCTGGCTTCAATCTTTCTACACTGCCCTGAACATATTTTATCAGCACTGATCAGAACCCCCTCAGTTTTCTCTTCTCCAGAATAAAAAGACCCAACTCCTCAGTCTTCCCAGCCATTACTATTAAAGCATATGCACACCCAGATGTGGTATCCATGTCTCTGCAGGAGTAGGAAGCTGCCAATCTAACAGATTAGGATAATACAAGGAGGCCTGATGCCTTTGTGTCTGTGATTAAAAATAAAGAATACTATTTATATTGCAACAGCAGTCTTTGGGAGCTCTGGCTTGCTTTGTGACAGATGCATGTAGTAAGGGATTTTGTACCCATGACAGTCTGCCATCTCCAGGAAACAGATGGCAAAGGAGACAAGAGCAATGAAACTTCATACAAACAAGTATGGGAAACTGGGAAAGTCCTCAATTAGCCCATCCATTTCTTCCCAATATCTGTCATCCAAAACATTTCAAAGACAATATGCCAATGCTGACTCTCAGTACCTCCTCCACATCACCACATATCTCCAGTAGCTAAACTGGCAGTGGTTTGATGAACCTCATGAGTTGGTTGAAGTGGGGTTTAGCAGACCAGTGTACCATGGTCCTATAGCCCAGTCTACAAGCCAGATTTAGGGATGTCTTATGGTTTGGTTGCATTGTTTCTTACTGAATTTAGGACAATAGACCTCACTTGCATGGCATGTTAGGCAGGTGAGGTGGGATGTTCCCTGTAGGACACAGGCCTCTGTGGCCTGATGAAGCAGCACTGTAATCCCATACAGATTATTCCATCATATCAAATTGTCTAGGTGATCCTGCTCTNAAAAAGATGGGGCAGAAATGATGCTTGGCTCCAGCAGAAATTGAAAGCTGAGAATGATACAATAAAGAAATGATAGTCACATTTTATTGCTTTACTCACCCATGGTTTCTTGAGTATGACTTATGGAAGCTTTGATTTACGCTGGTGCAAGCGCTATCTGCTGCTGTCTTGGCCAGCTCATTCTTAATACCGAGACCTATGGGCCTCTGCTGACTTTCTTGGTTAAATAAATTAAAGCAAATATAAACGTTAATGGAAGCCACTTTATTTATGGCTTGATTGGAGCACTGTCTCTTACACTGTGGGTACAATCCAAAACCCATTAATCCAAAGCCTACTGACATTCCTGCATCAGGCCCTATCTTTGGGCTTTTCCTTCTCACCATGAAAGAGGCAGTTAAAAAATAAGTTTAAATGAGATTACATTATCCCGTGAAAGGCATTCTGCACAAAACTTTCAACCCTTGGCACCTCTGGGGAGGCAGAGTATTCAGGATATTTTAGTGGCTGTTGTTTGAAAGCTAAAGATATTCCTCCCACAGTGATGCCTCCCCCTTTTCCCTCTCCATGCCAACCATCCCACCCTCTAAATATCTCCTCGTGAAACGTTTTGCAATGCATCACACACTGTTTGTGGCCAAACACATTTTTGGCTCTTCTGTATGATACAGACCCTACTTCCAGCTCTTCAGACACTTTCTCAGATTGTTCCCTGCCAAGCCTTTTTTTTTTTTTTTGGCCTGGTTGGATGGGGGAGAGCTTTCTGCTGCTTTTATTGTTATTATTTTTATTTTATTATTATTGTTTATTCAGAGATGCTGTTGCATGCACTTGGATAACTACTGGCTTGCTGTTTCAGCGTCTGCCTTAATGTATTCTGGTATGCTCCTTCCCCTTGCTCCTATATTTCACCTTCTCCAGTTCAAAAAACAAAGCAAAACTAAACAAAACCCGAAGTACCATAAAAGAACTCAAAGAAAACGAAACAAAATACCAACAACCAAAGAACCATCATGTACTCTTTTTGTGCTGAAGAGAAGAAAACTAGAAGAAAGGGGTAGCACTAAATGTTAAAAAAAGTGGAAAAATATAGGACTTGTCCCACAGAGCATTAGGTAATTTAAGCATCAGTAATTTAAGTTGTGTTTTCACATGGAAGTAGTAAGTTCTGAGTTATTCTCATAGCATGAAAGTGAATATTAATTATCCTCAGTGAATATGAGTTAGTTTATCAAGTCTGTGGTTTTTCACATCTGATCCTGTCCTGTTGATATTAACAGAGCTTCTCCACTGAATTAAATAAGGATTGGATTCAAAAGCAGAAAAGCAAGAGGAAAGCATTTGGCTAAACCTCCAGTATAGAGAGGGAAAGGAATTTTACACAAAATAGTTACCACCCTCAGTCTCTGTGTGAGCACAAGTGCATCCACAACCTGCTTTGTCATGGGAGCTGGACTAGATTATCTCCAGAGGTCCCTCCCAACACCTACCCTGCTGGGATTATGTGATTTTGTGACCATAGAATGGTAGGGGTTGGAAGGGACCTCTGGAAATAATTTAGTCCAACTCTCCTGCCAAGAAAGGTTCAACTAGAGAAGGTTGCAAAAGAATGTGTCCAGGTAGATTTTGAATGTCTTCAGAGACAGAGACTCCACCACCACTCTAGACAGCCTGTTCCAGTGATCCATCACTCTCAAAGTAAAGAATTTCCTCCTCACATTTATATGGAACATTATATGTTAAAGTTTGCGTCCATTATGTCTTGTCCTGTCACTGGGCACCGATGAGAAAAAGACTAGCCCCATCTTTTGACACCTGCTCTTTAGCTATTTATCAGCACTGATCAGAACCCCCTCAGTTTTCTCTTCTCCAGAATAAAAAGACCCAACTCCTCAGTCTTCCCAGCCATTACTATTAAAGCATATGCACACCCAGATGTGGTATCCATGTCTCTGCAGGAGTAGGAAGCTGCCAATCTAACAGATTAGGATAATACAAGGAGGCCTGATGCCTTTGTGTCTGTGATTAAAAATAAAGAATACTATTTATATTGCAACAGCAGTCTTTGGGAGCTCTGGCTTGCTTTGTGACAGATGCATGTAGTAAGGGATTTTGTACCCATGACAGTCTGCCATCTCCAGGAAACAGATGGCAAAGGAGACAAGAGCAATGAAACTTCATACAAACAAGTATGGGAAACTGGGAAAGTCCTCAATTAGCCCATCCATTTCTTCCCAATATCTGTCATCCAAAACATTTCAAAGACAATATGCCAATGCTGACTCTCAGTACCTCCTCCACATCACCACATATCTCCAGTAGCTAAACTGGCAGTGGTTTGATGAACCTCATGAGTTGGTTGAAGTGGGGTTTAGCAGACCAGTGTACCATGGTCCTATAGCCCAGTCTACAAGCCAGATTTAGGGATGTCTTATGGTTTGGTTGCATTGTTTCTTACTGAATTTAGGACAATAGACCTCACTTGCATGGCATGTTAGGCAGGTGAGGTGGGATGTTCCCTGTAGGACACAGGCCTCTGTGGCCTGATGAAGCAGCACTGTAATCCCATACAGATTATTCCATCATATCAAATTGTCTAGGTGATCCTGCTCTGGCAGGAGGGTTGGACTAGATGATCTTTCAAGGTCTCTTCCAGCCCCTGACATTCTGTGATTCTATGATTCTGTGATCAACCCTCTGCCAGGCACATCCTCGAAAGGCATCCAGAATTCTCCTTAGACCCATCTCACAGAGTTTGGTGGGGACCAGGGGTGGAGATAAGATCATAAGAGGGGATTTTTCATGCTATTTTCAGACTTTTGTGGCTGCTCCCCATGCAGCTCAGCATGGGAAAAGTCTGATGGTATTTTGCCTCCCTTTTCAATGCACATAACACTGGGGGGGTTGTAGGGGTGTGCCAAGGTCAAGTGGCTCAAACAAGTCCCCATTTTTTTACTCTGCTACCTTACCTTAATGAACTCCTAACAATCACTCTACCAAGCCTTTGACTTTTTGAGCAAAGTGACAAATAGCTTTCAATTCTGCCTTGCATTTTGCTGAGGTGAGAGTGAGCTTCGTGAATATTTACCCTGCAAAATTCCTCAATAACTTTGTGAATATTTGTTTTGTAGATTCCATGAATAAATGATACGTAACAGCCTATGTTTTCCAAGATCAGGATGGTGTCCAAGCAATAATGCATCAATGTTATGAGGGAGCAAAAGGAACATATGCATGCCTGTTTTTTTATGCCATCCTATAATTAACACATGAAACAGGTCTGGAATAATATTCAAGTAACTAAGTGCTAAGTTAGGCCCTGAATGCATATTACAACCTCTAAAGTTCTATACCTTGCTCATCACCTATTTCACATTTGTTTTATGATGAACATAGTCCATCATGAAAGATTAACAAAAACCCATAATCAGGTGTCTGAAGGTAAACAGAAAGCCAAAATTAATCATCAAGGTGGTATCAGAAATAAATTACTTTGGAAAAAATCAACACTGCTGTCAGCAAAAAGGATTAATCTCCAATGTTTTCCTGGCAGTATTAGATAAGATCAAAACCAAGCCTGGATGTTTCTGACAAAGGATGAAGGGTTTTCACAGCATGCCCTTGAAGACCATTCTTTATTAAAAGCAACTAGAAGGGAAGATAACTCAAGTTGGATGTCTTAAGAATATCTAAGAGTGTCTTAAAAGTTGCCAAAGAGAATCAGAGACCAGGTTTTTATTATTTGTGCTCCCAGCAGAACAAGCAGATGCACAGCTCTGGGTGCCCATCACTGTGACACATCCAGGCAGGATTTAGGAGAAACCAGCACCCAGAGTTGAAGGAAGTGTTATGTATTAGAGGAGACTAAATTTGATGTGTATGCTTGAAATCAGACCCTACCTGAGCTGTGCAGAGGAGTTTCAAATTTACAACTCCAAGCCAGCACAGGGGTGAGTGAGAAGGACATATGAAATGACTCCTGTAAAATGCAAGGAAGATTTTAGGTATAAATATAAAAGACCGATATTATCTATGGTTTATGATTACTTGCATCAGAGTGTATCTGGAGAGGTTTTCCTTCTCTGAATGGTTCCAGACTGAGTTTCAAAGCATGGTACCTTGCCTGGTATGGTGCCAGCTTTTGTCAAGTGAGGTCATAAAGTGATTATGCCATTAATCTCCTTTCTATCCCCAATCTCTAGCAAAAAGCAGCTTTAACTAATGGTGGGAAATATCAATACTTCTCTATGATAGGGCATTGTAAGTTGTTTTGGTATCCTTCCCCAGTCTGGGGGTTATATGTTCTCCATTTAAGGCCATGGATTGCAACTAACCAAGAAGACCCTTGTCCCACCTCTGGCTTGGCTTTGTTTTGCCTTGTCTGAAAACATGTCATAGAAACATATAATCTTTTTTGTTGGAAGAGACCTTTAATATCATACAGTCTAACTGTTAACCCAGCACTGCCAAATCCATCACTTATACCATGTCCCTCAGCACCACATCTATACAACTTTAAATTCCTCCAGGGATGGTGGCTCCACCACTTCCCTGGGAAGCCTGTTCCAGGGCATGACAATCCTTTTGGGGAAGAAACTTTTCCTAATATCTAACCTAAACCTCCCCTGGCACAACCTGAGGCTGTTTCCTTTTGTCCTATTGCTATCAAGTCGTGTCTGGATCTTTATAAATGTTCAGATTCTTTGATCACAATGGGGTTTGCAGAGGTGCTCAGCTCCCTTTTAGGCAACAGAAATCCTATTTTTGAAGGATATTCAAAGAATCAGCATTAGAATATCTGCCCGGGAGTGTGGTAGCGGAGATGGCTGTCTTGAGACCTATAAAAAGTCCACCTTCTTTTCTGGAAGTCAGTCTTGTCTGAAAGCCTCTCCAAAAGCCCATTGGATAACCTGGCCCTGATGCTGCCTTGCATGAGATGGTCCAAAGATCAATTGAGTCAGAGCAAAACCTGGCATGTCTCTTTCTTCTGGTCCCTGCTTCCCATCACAGGGTCAGAATGTACATTGGGATCAAGGATCTGATTAAAAATGGGCAGACATGGGGGTGTTTAACAAATGTCTTGCTCACAGATGAGGTGTTTTTACTCTCAGCCAGCATTTGCAAATCCAGGACCATAATGGTAGACACTTCACTGAAGATTTTTGTATTACTTTTCCTATTCCAAAAAGGTTATTCAGACAATTTATTCCTTCCAGTTGGTCTCCATCTCTCCACTCTTGAAAATCACTGTTATTAATTATGCACCCACTGTTAAGCACCCCCTGTGAAGAGAACTCTACTTACAGTATCACAGCAAAGGAGGGGTTACTGGACTTCTTCGGAGGGAAGAGAAAGCTTTACCCCACCCTGAAGGGATCATTCAACTTTGGAGAGAGGAGCTGACAGCTGTTTTTTATTAGAATAGGAGGCCTTTAAAAGGCAGTATTGGTGTAGGAGTGGGACCTTTGGTCTGGAAGAAAAGCATGTTCTTCTCAGTCCCTGGGTTGAAAGGTCAGACTTACATGGTTTCCAGCCAAATGGCACAAGTCAAGAGGCCCTGCTTTGATTTTTCTCTGGCTGGTGATGGACATTGGGCTGGTGCAGTGGGACGAGAGTTGGCCTCTGCTGTGGCTTGGACTGGGCATGGACTGGGCACTCCTACAGCATAGGTGATGAGTGATGATATTAAGGACAAGGTGAGGGAGACAAACACCACTAAAATTTAGGGAAAATGTGCAGTGGCTACAGTTCTGAATTCTGCCCTTTTACAGGCAAGCAAGCAGGATGTTAGTGTACAAAATAAGTCTGTTATTTAAGGGCAGGGCAGAGGGAGAAGAGAGTCAGAATAAGGCAGATCCTTGAAGCTTCAGACTGGCATTTCACCCTGGAGAACGCTATAATCTTTTGCAAGATATCTAGCAGGGGAGAAATTTCAGGTTGCTGCAATCTTGCTGCCTGACAGGGTTGGACTCGTGCCAGAGGAAGGACAAGTTGTGGCCTCATCCCCATTTAAACCTGTCCATGCTATAGGTACATAAGAGTTTCCATATTTATTCTGTAAGGTCTGACCTCCACCTCCACCATTTGGGCACTACAAGGAGAAGAACTGAGCTTTCACATCACTCTGGCTGAACCTTCTTGGGACAACAAAAACCTCTTTTCTGTCATTTGCCTTAGAGCTGCCATGCATGACCAAGGCATAACCAGAGCTGCAGCCTCTTCACTCATGTGACAACAGAGTGTGATTTATGCTCACACATTGCTCCTCTGCACTCCAAGACCTTCTCAGTCTTTAACAAGGTGTATTCTTATTTAAAACCCTTGTCTGGCTTCAGAGCAACCTCACATTAAAAAAAATAAATAAATCCACATATTTGAAGCTGGCTTCCTCTTCCCAGGGATGTGGCATTTCACCCCAGATGCTGCACAGGACAGGACAGACTATACATAGTCTGATGTATTTACCTCTCAGGAGTATCAGTGCTTGCTTTGAGGCAGTCTAGAGAAAACACTCAAGAAGTATATTCCCCATTCAATTTGGAGGAACCTCAGTTACTGAGTCCTTTTATGAATGCTCTTGTTCTTCAGCATCTTGCAGAAGCTTTAAGCCTCAAATGGTCCTTGGTTTGTTCTCCCCATTAGAAGGATGTGGGTGAATATTCAAAGCTTATATGAGAATAATTTGGTGCTTTGTTTTGTTTTGGTTTTTTTTTGAGTAGAGGGAAGAGCCTTAATCAATGCTTGAAATTTAAACTTGGAAATCCAATGAAAAACTTATGTCTGCTTAAACTAGTAATTAAATAGGGTAAAAGTCACAAACTTGGTCACTGACTACTAATTTATTTTTCTGAGCAAGGTTTGGAGTATTTAAGAGAGATGATTTCCAATGCAGAGATTTGATGCAGTCACCCTGTTTTTTGCAATGGACCTTTGTTTTACATGCTAGTTGTGTATCAGGGCAGTAAATGGCCACTAGGCCAAAGTTATTTATATTTACAGCCAGAGACTGTGTCTGAAGATGGCCAGAATACTTGTTTAAAATGGAGGAATGTCATCCTGTCATAAGGCGTTCTGTCACATGCCCTGGCACCTTCCAGCCACTGATACCAGCTAAATAACAATAAATTTTTAAAAAGCCCCAAACCTTCAGAACATTTATAAATGGCTCTTTTGACTGTCACATGCAGAACACACACTAATGCTGGGTGAAGTGCTATTCCTAACCCCTCTGCTGGTGTGATGGCTTTCATAGCTCATTCATAGCACACAGCATCTTGAAACTCACTGATAAAACCATAATACCACACCCCAGAGTATACATAACTGTGACATTAATAAATATTTGTGGAGTGCCATGACTTGGCACAGCACTGTAGAGATTTTTTTTTAAATAAAGGAGCACGGCCCCTTGCTCCAGGAGAGTTTACACTTGGGTCCAAGTTTCTCATATGTTTAATGTTATCCTGAGTTATCCATGGAGGGTCTTCTCCTCTTGTGTGGGGGGTGAAAGAAGAAGAGGGGTTGAGAAGACACATGCATAAAAACAAATGATAAATGACACTACCAAAGGCAGCATGGGTGGGCCTGAGGCATTAGTAACAGAATATGGCTTTTTTGCATCTCTGTGATTGGTTGAGCTCCTCAGCACCTGAACAGCATCCCTTTCTTAAACATCATTGTTGTGTTTTATGTAGCATGAGTCTGGTGAGGTCAGCAACAATATTAGGGGCTGCAGGACTCACTTCCTCTTGCTTCTGAATTAGATTTAAGGCCAAGAACAGACATAGTTGCAGTCTGAGTGAAGGACCTCACCTGTGCTGTCTGTGGTGGTTTTGGAGACTGATGCCACCATACACACTCCTGGTAAATCTTGCAGGGGCTTGCCAGCAGATCTGGGGAGTTTCAAACTTTGGAGGTTACTACACCTGCTGTAACGTATGAAAACAAACATTATTCTCCGTCCCATTATCTCTCTGACATGCTAAAAAATGTCTTCATACCTTCCCAAGAGTATTTCTAAATATAAAGAAGAAGGTGATTTTCCAGACATTTCTTTGAGTCTAATAGTTAGGTCAATTAAGAAATGCAATCCAGAAAATACTGTCCCACCATCTCTACTTCTAATAATGGATGGCTACATCCATATCCTACATAAAGACTGTGTCTTTGCAGGCTGCAGTGCCAAAGACAGTTGTTTGCTCAACAACTGCCTGCTTCCCCTGGGGTTTAAATGCTTTTGGAAAGTCCCATCTCTGGTTTATTTATTGTCACACTGCATGGCCGGTTCTTTTTTATCTTGGTGTGGTTCCATAAACTGTGGCAAATAATGGATTAGGTTGTTTTCTGCTGATAAAAAATGATAATAACTTTGACCCATAGAAGCAATGGAAAAATAGTGATTGCCAAACCTTTAGATTTAAGCCCATGATTCAGTGCTCATGTGTCATGAAATAGATCTCCCTAAGCACACTGAGACATCTGTCCACTTCCCAGGTGCACGCTTTACCACCAGTCTGACACTTCAATGTGTGGATGAGGAGCAGGAGACAAAGACCTGAAACACCTCAGCAATGGACATCCCCAATTCAGCAAAGCACTTAGAGTACAGCATGTCACCTAGAGATTAAGAGGATGTAAACATGTGTTGAAATATTTTGGCATACCAGGACCTGGGGGCTTGTCTTTGCATGATATTGTGTCAGATTAAGCGTTGGGGGTGGTTTTAAAGTTCCTAAAGCTCTTTCCAAATAATTCCCTATATGCATATGGTTAGTCCAGGGCATACTTATCCAATATTATAGAATCATAGAATTGTTTAGGTTGGAAAAGACCTTTAAGATCAAGTCCAACCATTAACCCAGCACTTCCAGGTCACCACTAAACTATATCCCTCAGCACCACATCTCCACAGCTTTTCAATCCCTCCAGGGATGGGGACTTCACCACTACCCTGGGCAGCCTGAGAAAGGCCTTGTCACCTGTTTTTATGAATAAATTGTTCCTCATGTGCAACCTAAATCTCCCCTGGGGCAACCTGAGGCCATTTCCTCTTGTCCTGTTGCTTGTTCCTTGGGAGAAGAGACCAACCCCCACCTGGCTTCAACCTCTTTTTGAGAGTTGTTGACAGCAAGAAGGTCTCCCCCTGAGCCTCATTTTCTCCAGGCTCAACAACCCCAGGTCCCTCAGATACTTCTCACAAGACTTGTGCTCTAGACCCTTCCCCAGCTTCATTGCCCTTCTCTGGACACGCTCCAGCCCCTCAATGTCCTTCTTGGAGTGAAGAGGCCAAAACTATGTACATATCCTTTCTTACTAAGCCTTCTGATCTATTACTTTCTAGCTCACCTTTTGAATTCTGTCTCCTGTTCTCTTCTGTTCTGATCAATATATGGACATGCAGCTCTCAACACTCCAGGGAGCAGATACTTTTGCTCCCAGTGACATTTTTTTAAGGATTCCTAGTCCTGTTGTAAGAAACCTTAACAAACTGTTCGGGCTCAAGACAGCCACACAGATTGGGACTGTTGCTTTTTTCCTGTATTCCTCCTCCACATCAGCATTTTTGGCCACTCAAATCTCTTTGCTGATATTTAGACCCTGAAGCTCTTGTGGTAGGACTTGCCTTATTGTGTTGTGTTTGCTTAACACAAAACGCAGCAGGTGCCTGGTGTGAAATAATGAGTAATATAATTATTGATACTTCTGCCGGTAATGATTAATAACAACCACATTTTCTCAACAGTCCTTTAACAATTAAGGTAATTCGGAAAAAGTCTATTAGTACGAAGTCAGGGCATTTGCACAGGAAGATGGACAGCAATAGATATTCCAGGCAATTTCCCCATGTAAATAAGTCCCCCTTGGAGAATCTTGACAAAACCTCCTCCTTGTAGGTACACATTTCTGGGGGGCAGTGGGGTGAGAGCAGTGCTGGGGAAATGTGAGTCTTAAACAGTCTGAGTGCTTATGGGCAACTGTCACACAAAGAAAAATGGACATACTGTGCAAAGCTGCTGGCAAAACTGTGTCTTAAACAAATAATATAGTGGCTTTGGGAATTTGGGATTGTGTATACAGGGTTCTTCACAGTTCACATAGGAAAGCCCATTAGTAACCTGTGTATATGAACGCGATCTTTCCGGCACAGGGACACATACATAAAAATATTATCCTATATAAATAGCTGTTCCAAAAATAGACCTCTAGGAAATTTACTCTGAGTCTCTTGGTCCTAAGGCTAAAGCATTTATTCTCTTCTTTCCTCTCACCTGAAACTCACGGTTAAACTGAGTGATCAAAATGATACCAGTACTTTTGCAACCAGCACCCATTTGTTCACAGTCCATAGCTGACACAGACATCTTAAATTCAGACTTGGGAAGCTTGAGATTGAGAAGCCAGTTGTGGTTTTCTGTTTTACTTTTTTCCTAAACCTTTATTTTTCTTTTTGTTTTCTTTTACTTTTTACTTTTCCTTTTTCACTTATTCCTTTTCCTCTTCTGTTTTCTTCTTTTTTCTTTTTCTTTCTCTCTATTTTTAAAATTTATTTTTTTTTCTCTTACTTTCTCTTTTTGTAGCAAGCAATCACCAAGCCTCCATCCTCGATACTGGTGTGGAAGCAAAAATCAGATCTCGACATCTGCACTTTCCACTGATTAAAGCCAGATCAAAAGAAAAAAAAAAAAAAAAAAAAAAGGTTGTGAAACCCGAAGGCTGACAACAGAACTCAATGAGGCAAGACATTGCGCTCGCAGCCCGCGTTAGGAGTGCCGGGCAGTGATTTCTTAGCCTCGCAGGAGAAGAAAATCCACCTGACAGTCCCGTGCATGAAAAGTATCTTTGTCCTTTAATTGGGAAGTCGGTCGCGCAGCCCAGCAAGCGCTAATCACCCTCTGGAGAGGCAACGTTTAAAAGTTTCCGGTGAAAACACGAACTAGCTATTTTCGTTGCTAATCATTAACCGCTCATTAGAATAACGCCCTTTACAGTTGCAGCACCAGGTCCCTGACATACCCGGGGGGCCGATACTGGGCGCCCCCCTCCCTGCCCCCACCCCCCCCAGGGTTCCCGCGGATCTCTGCCTGAGAGGGGACGCGCTGGTCCAGCCTCGGGTCCCACGGGGGATGTCTTGGGGTAGGGGTGATGGGTGCTGCTGGGGTCAGGGCTTCCTCCCCCGTGGCCCGCGGAGCTCCGTGGACCCCCGGCCCTGCCCGAGGGGGGATCCGCGGGGCGCGGAGCCCTTTGTTATGCTAATCCGGGCTGACATCACGCCGCATATCAAAGACGAAGGGGCCGCATATAAGGCGGTTCCACGGGCCGCCCCGCCAGAGCAACCTCGGCCCCCGTGCAGCCGCGGCCCCGCCGCGCCCGCGCAGCTCGGGCGGAGGTAAGCGGGGACCGGGGGTGAAGGGAGGGAGGGGTGTCTTGTGTTTTTTGGAGCCGCCGTGGGAGGGAGCAGGAGCCCCCTCGAAAGTTCGAAGGCGGGGATGACTAAAAGTAGAGGTCTACTGGGTGAGCGGAGACTCGGGGATGGAGGAAGAGGGTGGGTTTGAAGGCTGCAATGGAGAGGGGAGACCCGGGGGGATGCAAGGAGAGGCGTGGAGGCTGCACAGGGAAAGGGGAGACTCGGAGGACTGCAGAGAGAGGAGGCTTGAAGGCTGCAAGAGATGAGGTGGTGCAGGGAGACCTGAGAGCCGGTGGAGTGCAGGAGGGAGGGTACACTTGGAAACTGCAAGAGAGAAAACTCAAGAGCTTCAAAGGAGACTGGACGACACTCCGGGGACAGAAGTTAGGGGAGACGCAGGGGCAAAAAGGCAAGGGGGGGATAATGAAAGGTGTAGGGATACCTAAGATCTGCTGACTGCAAGGGAAATGGGAGACTTGGGGCTGCGAGCATGAAGAGAGATGCAGGGGGGCTGCAATGGAAAGAGGAGCTCGGCGGACTGCAAGGTAGCAGGGACACCCAGGGGTTGCAGTGGAAAAAGGAGATGCAGCGCGCTGGAAGAGATAGGAAAGAGCCAGGAGATGCAAGGGAGAGAAGAGGCTGCATGGGGAGGGGAGATCTCAGCCCTGAAATCAGCCTCACCACTTTCAGTTCCCTGTCCGTGCTCACCAGCCTCACTGCAGGTCATTTGGGGATGCACTACCCTTAAACGAGTTGACTCTGCTCCCAGTGGGAGTTGCAGGCTGGCAGCAGGGTCAGGTGAATGTCTTTCCTTCTTGTGTGGGAAAGTTAGAATAATGTGAGATGCATAATCAGATGTTTTTATACATAGTTCATATCGCCTATTCCCATCCCCAGGATCAGACTATTGGAGGTGTTGCATGGGAGTGTTTCCTTCCTGAAACAGTGGGGCTGACAGCAAACAGCCTTGGGGTGAAAAGAGGGCTCTGGGTTAAAAGCGGCTCTGGTTTTTAGGAGTCTGCAGGCCACTTGCTGCTGGTTTGATCAGTGACCCGGAGCTCTCCAGAGCTGTAAACATCACGTATGCCCCAAAGAGTTGCCCTCTCTCCCCTCCCCTTACAAATTCCTCTTGCAAATGTAACCTGTGCTGGACTCAGTGGAAAAAGGCATTATTACCTCCCCAAATAATGGGGGTGCAATTGCAGGCTGAGCTTGAAGCTCTAGGGGTGGGGATGGGGGGGTTAGTTCAGTTCTATTCCTCTCTGAGGCAGGGAGAAAGAAACAAACCATGACTTTTTCAAGGCAAATCCAAGGATGATGTTGGCTTGTCAGGGTTAGCAAGGGGATTTTAGACCATCTGAAACATTTTACACCAGACTCTTAGGTTGTTCAGCAGTTCACAGGAAGGAGATAAGGAGTTTGAAATATCTAAATGGACACTAAAAGGCATGGGTAGGATTAAGGGTTGAAGGTTTCCAGTGTATTTGTGGAGAAGGGGGAAGCAAAGGGCTTCCAAAGCTGAAAAGATACAGAAGTACCCTGAAATAAGAAGTATTCTTGGATGCTTGTGAGAGCACTACCTCCAAGGGACACCTCAAACCCAAATCCAAATGGGCATTAAATCAAAACAACCCATGGCGATGAAATCTTGCCTCCCTTGTAGTCAGAGTTTCGTTTCGGACTTCAAGGGAGCCGGGAACTTGCCCCTAGAGGTTATTAAAAGCTTTTCTAATAACAGCACTTCCCTAGTAACCCTTTACACCAGACACTGGTTTTGAGATAGCCAAAAAGCAGCCTGAATTGGAAAAATGTGCTTCAGATGGCAGAGAAAACACCCAGAAATATTCCTTACCCAGTGACCCAATTGCTTCCCAAATGAGGATATTGAGGCAGAAATCTGCATCTGGTACAAATGTGCTTTTCCCAGAGTAAGGGGTTCTCCAAAGTGATGCTGACTGCTCTAGCTGTTTCCAGTGCCATCCCAAACCCCTTCAAGGGGGTGGACTGGGGATGCCAGTTTGCCATGCAATGGACTGTGAGGCTCCAGCAACATGAAGCCCTTCAAAGCAGTGCAATGTGGTGGGCAGGTTTCTCTGTTTATTTTACTATTGGCTTTCTTGTGGGGTGGGAAACCACTGCAAAGACCACAAAAAGCAGCCTAGAGCAGTGTGTGAAGTGAATAGCTGAAGGGAAACCCATTTACTACTATTAATACCACTGTTAAAATAAGCAATCTGTGCCCTGGAGACAGAGAGGACCCCTCTAAGAATTTAAGCCCTGCACCTGGTTTGTTTATTTGTTTGGACTAAAGAAGGGAAAAACAACAACAACAAAAAGGGCTGTGTGGAATCCTTAAGAGCTTTTGTCTCCTCCTGGCTGCTCCCCAGAGACAGAAATGTGATTTTCTGTTTACAAAGTTGCAGCCCTTTCTGTGAGCTCCAGGTGCCCAAGGACTTGGAAGAAGTGAGAGGCAGAGTTAATGAGGTGAGAAGGAAAGCAGAAAGGAAAGAGCAAAACACATTTGTTGTAACAGATCAGACCGAAACATCTGCAGGGCACGGGCACCTGCGTGAAGTCGGGAAATACAGTTTTTTATAATTTGTCTTGTCTGTAGATAAAGAGGAAAAAGGAAAAAAAAAAACCAACAAACCAAACAAAAAAACAAGAGATCTGGAGAGAAGGGAGAGATGAATAGCTAAAGATCGGGGCTAGTATAAAGATTTATCCTTTTTCTTCTTCTTTTTTTTTTTTTTTTTTTTAAGCTTCTTCCCAAGTAGTTACACAAACCTTTTTTGAGAGAGAGGGAAAAAAAAAAAAGTGAAGCGGCAAATGAAGTCTTGCCATGTGCAGGGTTAAATGGAAACACACAATCAGACCATAACTCAGGGTGTAATTCAAGCCATACGGCTTGTCTGTCTGTTGACTCGAAAGGTTGTATCAAGCCTTGGAGAGGGAGGGGACTGAGAGGGGATAATCCAAACTTTTTCGTGATTCATAAACCACTCCTTTGCAATTTGGATAATAGATCTCTCTCTTGCGACCACTTGCTAAACTTCAGAGTTAACTGTAGCTCGTGCTCTTTCTCTCTCTCTCCTTTCAGGTTGTTCATCTCCAAGGAGAAGCAACACCCAAACTGCAGGGAAATACATTGTGCAGAAAATTAAGAAAACTCCTCCTTTTTTTTTTTCTTTTTTTTTCTTTTTTTTTTTTTCTTTGGAGAAGCTGATTTTCTTCAGCAAGTGGGGGACGGTGAAGAAAATGAAGCTGAGTCCACAATTTTTGTTAGCTGGTTTTCTGTCTTTGATTCTGCAGATGGGGCTGTGCTATGGCATAAAATGGATGTAAGTACCCTGTTATCTCTCTGCATTTTTAAAGTCTTTGTAGTCATTGCTGGTCTCTTACCCTTTTTTTTTTTTTTTTTTTTCAACTGCTATTTGTAAAGCCGTTTAAAGAGCAGCAAGCACTGCATTTCTCCAGGCATTCACTGATTTCAAGTGTGTGTACTGGGCACTTGTGCTAACAATACTCTTTGGTCTTCTTTCCAAAATATGCATGATTTAGGCTTGCTTTTTCTTCTCCTCATTGATACCAAAGGAAAGGCACACACTTGAACACTCACTGGAGCCACTTAATGAAGTTTCTAGCGTTAGCTCCTGCCATGCTGGGAAACTGTCCCACCAGGACTGCTGGTTGGGCTGAACAGGAGCTGAGAGCAGTAGGGACGGCAGCTAAGATAATGCCGCCAATCTCCAAACTCGGGGGATGCTTGACAGATAACAAGTTTTTTTTGTGGACCTTTTAACCTTTGGATTTCATGAAGGGTGTTAAAAATGAGGTGGGAGAGCAGGGAGGAGGGTGAAGAAATACCAGGGAGTGTGGTCAAGTCTGGATTGAGTTTCCTCAGAGGTAATGTCACTGCAAACAAAGTGAAAACATCACTATCTCATTTCTTTCCTTAAGCAAGCAATCAATTAGTTGCTTACTGCAAAATAAACAAACAAACCCCTCTGACACCCATCTGGTTCCATGCCCTTGATGAGTGATCTGTCTTTTCTACTTGGGTTTGAAGCTGTGCACAAAATAAATAAGGGAATATGGGCTAGCCTCAAATGAGCACCTTCTGTAAAATAAAAGGCACAATAAAATGCAATGTCAGGAGGTCTGTTGTGTAGGGTATAGTGTGCCCAGTTGAGGATCTTGAGGTTAGGTGGTGAACTCATTTTGTTCCTCCTTCTGTTCAAAGTCTAATTCCTATTCCATTGACTCAATTATTGTCATATGAGGCTTTCCCCATGCCACCTTTTACAAAGGCTCTCTTAAATTTGGACATCTTCAAGTTAGATGTCTTATTGAAGACAATGTTGCCACTGCCTTGCATGCAGTCATGGGAAAGAGTACCTTCTAGATGGGGGCTCACCCTCTCAAATGAGAGACATCCAGCACAAATGTCAAGAGATGTCCTCTGGAGATGCCATGGACTGCAAGGAGTTAGTTGAGGTCACAAATCCACCTTTTATATGCTTAAAGAGAAGCAGGGTGAATCCTTCCATAGGACTTCTAAGCACACATGGTGAGGCTGGAGGAACAGTCACCTCCCTTGGGGTGTTTGCTGTCTCTATACTCTAAAGATACTCTACAGCCTTGGATGTAGAGAGGAGTCAGGATCTGATTTGCTGTTCACCATCTAGGCTTTACACCTTGTAGCAATCACCACAACTAAATTAATGCCAGCTTCCATGAGCATTTAGGCTCTCAGCACTGCAAATACCCAGCTCCTTGCATAAGGAGGGTATCTTCTCCCTGCAGGACATGCAACAACATGGCCACGGCCTGGCATTGCCTGGCCTCATTTGCAACCTTTATTTCTATACAGCACGGAGATGAAGCTGTTCTGTGGCACCCTGATTCAGCAGAGCACTTACATACAGACTCATAACTAAGCGGAGGGTGTAGATTATAAGCTTGTCATTAGAGTCCTAGTTAAACAAGGTGCTAAATCCTGAGTAAAGCGTCTGGGGTCCTCCAAAGGGCAGGGGTGAGATGAGCTTCTGAGGAAACATAATAGTGTGGTGACAAGGCATAAGCATAAAAAAAGGCTGGAAGAATAGGGAAAGGTCCCTAAGAGCTTTGTTGGCAAAAGCAGCCATTTGGCAGGTAAGTGGTTAAGCTGCAAGGGTTGCTATTGGGAATGAGGTCAGGGGAGAAAGCAGCCGAAGGAGAGATTATGGGGTTACTGCTCCTCTCCTTCCCAGCAGACATACCCCTCTATCGAAAAATGAGTGAGGAAGATGAAAGCTGGGATTAAAGTGGCATTTGAAGCATGAGCTGCATTCAGATGCAATGCTGGGACTCCCCTCACACCTGTTAAAAACCTGGCGGAGACCTGCACTCCCTGTCCCTGGGCACTTCCCAGCTGGGATGCTGCCAGCTGGGATTTCACAAAAATATGTTTGTTTGGGTATTTCTTTTGTTTGTTTTCATTTACTAGTTCTCTTCCCTTCCCTACTCGTTTTTTTGTTGTTGTTGTTTTTTTTTTTCCTATGGAAACATGGGCCAATTTTCCCACCCTCCCCATTACGCTCTTTTTTTTGTGCTGCAGTGGTGTTGCCAGACCTGGGGCTAAGGGTCCATCCCTGGGACTAGGAGACCACCTCTGGGGCTAGGGAACCATACTTGGAAATCAAATAGCTAAACTTAGTGAACACAGATCGATAATAACAAATACCGAGTAACATCTCGGAGCTGCAGTCCCAGCCCCTGACTGGTGCTGGGTGCTGTACAACCAAACCCTGCCCCTTCCTTCTTATGCTCGTAGATGGAGGGAGGAGGGGAGGTGAGGAGAAGGGGGAAAGGACAGAATGAAGAGGGAGGAAAGTGCTACGAGATGTTTTTAGTCAAGGGCTTGTCTCAGTGGTTTGCCCGCTGCGCCGTTGTTGTAGGCACAGTGCCAGAGGCGAGCTTCAAAGAGGATTTGGGAGGGGAGGGGGAAGATAAGGAGATGGGTTTTACCAGCCTGGGGAAGAAGGACTGACTGATATGAAAGGTGATAGGAAATTCAATTTTGATTCAGAGTGTGATGTAATTGAAGGGGGAGAGGGAGAAGAAAAACACACTTTGCAGCCATTCAGGACTTCCCTGTAACACAAATATCCCCTGTGATAGTGGGGAGAAGGTAAAAAGGAGTTATTTGTTTTATTTTATTTGGCTTGTTTTTATGAGTTCTATGGTCCAGATTCCCAGATGTTGCAAATTGGCACTGTGCCCTTGTCTGCCCCAGAGTTGTGTACCACTGAGCATCCCATGCAGTGTTTGGATGGTCAGCATCTCATAAACCTGCTCTTGCTGCTGGAGAAACTTCTTATTTTGTCCTCTTCCACTCAGGCTCCAAACATCTGCTTTGGTGTAAAGTTAGATTTTTGCAGGATAAGGGCTGTTGTGGAAAGGCAGCCTTGCCATCCAATAAGTAGAGGCCCCTGAGTCTTATTTTTGATGCTGCTGTTTGCAAACACTTTCCTATCCATAAAACAGGGGGCTGTGCATCACTTTGTGGTCCTTAGTGCTTGTTTTGCATCACAACATCTTGGAAGGTGAAGTAGCTGTTGGTTTCTGTGGGAAATGTCTTAGGGTCAATGCATGTAGGAATTCTATTGCCTTACCCATCTTTTGCACCTGTTTTAGCTTTCCTAGGAGGGCTTGGGTTTGGCCAAGCAGGTTGCTTAAGCAACTTGTTTTCACAGAGCTGAAAAATAGATGAGCACTAGAGGGAGCTGTGGCCAGATGTGAAAAGCAGAGTTTTGCAGATGTTGGGATGTCTATGCTCAGGGTGGCTTTCAATGCACTTCTGCTCCCCTGGAAGTTGGCATCTCCTCTGCCCAGGAGCCTGTCCCTCTGTATTGGGTGACACATTCAATGCAAGAATGTAAAGAAGTCAAACGCATCAAGATTTTTGTTTAGTTTTGTTTGTTTTTGTGTGACTTGCAGGATCAGACTGACAGCAAGTGGTGGCATTAAGAATCATATCACTTTAGGTAAAGCTTGATCACTTCGATCAAGTCAAAAAAAGTCCTTGCCTTTTCCTGTTGTGGTGACCTGGACATGCCCCAAGCCTTCCAGAGCCATCCCTAGTTGAGCATCATTCCCAACTAGGTCATCCTTGCTGCACAACTCCCATTATTAAACCACAACCCTTCAGGAGCAAAAGCTGTCTTAGCCATGTATTTTGGTGAACCCAGGATATCCCCTCAGCTCACCAACCTTGAGAAGCACTGCAGCCTTTCTGCAGCAAGCAGAAAGCAAGAAAGAAAAAGGAGAGATTTTGTGCTTCCCAGCAGCATCTGCTTCCCTCTTTCAACCTGGGATGGACAGAGCTGGGACACAGGGGCATGGGCGCCTGTGAGGAGACAGTCTGCCTGGCAAGGGGGCTGCTAGATGAGCTGCTGTGAAAGGACTGCAGGACGGGGATGGCAGGAGGGGAGCAGGCAGAGGGTGAGGAAGAGGGGGGGACAACAGCTTTGAAGTTTGCTCTTCACTCTGTAGGCAGCTTGGGAAAACTTGACAAAGCTCCACGGCCTTCCTCGGTGCTTGGTGAGCCAACTCCCTGCTGGCATCAACTTCAGTTAAGCTTGGGCTGGAAGTCAATGGCCTTGTGCCCACTACTGCCAGTGCTGGATTTGGCACTGTATCTGAAAGCAGCTCTTATTTTAAGCTTTTACTTCAGGGTTAGTTTTTTTTTTTCCCTTCAGTCCTCTCCTTCTTCCTCTTTTTTTTTTTTTTTTTTTTTACTATATAAATCCTGTGTCTCTATTTGAAAAGGCTTTGCAGAACCAGTGGAAGCATTTACCAGGGAGATGGTGGCTTTCCCAGTGCCTGTGGTCCCAGACTAAGGCTGTTGCAGGGCAGGGTGACAGGGGTATGGTCTGCCTCTGACTACCAGGAGCTTAGACAAGGTTATTTTAACAGTCTTGCAAGTGTTTTCCAGTTGAAAACCTGAGAAAACAAGGCTCGTGCGGATTAAAAAACCTTCAGTGATATTGAATGCAAAAAAAATGCAAGTCTCTGCCTCTTTGTTGAAGTTTACCACACATTTCACTGTCCACAGCCATGTAATTTTGTCTTTTTTGTTTCATCCGAGTTTCTGCAAGAGTTTTGAGAGCAGGCATTAAAACAAAATAGAATGCCTTCGCAGGAAGCAAAGTAAAAAATTCGCAACAGATGTTAATTGTTTCACCAACAATACCTCTGTGAGACCTTCTTGGGTCACATCACACAAAGGAGGATGGGGAGATGCCCTTCAGAGAGAGCTCACATCAGGAAGAGTGGAGATCTTTCCACTTTATGAGAGTATTTTAAAGGGCACCATTGCTTCAGTGCTCAGTTCAAGGAATTTTTCTCCCTTCGGCTTGACCACAAGCAGTGTCCTACTCACAGTGGTCCTTATAAACCAAATAAAGTATGTCTTTCACTGATACCTGCTCAGATCCAAAGATACTTCTCCCAAATTGCTGCTCCTATGAATAGTAATGCCATGGAGCCTGGATCTGCAGAAGTGGGCCCATACCTCTCAAAGGACCTAACACTGTAGAGCATTCATGTTTTAAAATGAATTTATTAACTGCCTGAGATAATTAAAAGAGTAAACGAAAGTCATGATCCATCCATGCATCATATTTCCTCTGTAATTATGTTTATGGTTTTCTGTCAGTATCCATAACTTCAATTGAAAGCCCTGTTATGCTATATATAAAACAGGAGGTGTTTGGTTTGGGATCTGTTTATTTAAAGGGATGGGTCAAATGTGTATATTAAAAAAAACAAAACCAACCCCCAAACCAACCACCCTACAGTTGTTCTCAGCTTTCTGGAGAATGACAGATGGAGCAGGAGAGTCAAGGGAGGAAAGCACGTTAGCAGGAGGAAACAGTGAAAAAAAAGCATTTACAGGGTAAGAGCAGGTAAAATACCTATGTGCTGCTTCTCAGATGAAGGTTGTGAATTCAGAGATGTTCTTCAGGGATTTTTACAAAGTTTTAAGATGAAAGGCTGTTCAGCTAAGCTTGAGGGCTGCTTTATTCAGGCTGGCTGCACCCCTTTAGCTCCAGCTTCCTTCCCTGGTGCTGGTGGTCAATGGAGTCTGGGCGGAGATAGAATAGAAACCCACCACCAAAACTCACCATGGACAAGACTTTTCTGAGGGAAGGTGATTTCCTTCCCACTGTCCCATGAATGGACTTTGTTCCCCAACAATGTCCTTTGAAGATGGTGGGCATCCCTCCCTGGGGCTGCCAGAAGCTGGGGAGCACAGAAGGTTCATGCTTTTCCATAGGGAGAGTTTAAAGCAAGGGGTGGAGAAGACATTTCTGAATGTAGAATAGAGACTGAGCAAACCAAGGCTGACAGGGCATGGACTAGATGACCTAATAGGCCTCTCACATTCCTGATCTGTGATTTATAAATGCACTTTTTGGTTTCAGCAAGTGACTCCAGTAACTGTGAGTTTTCTTTTCCATCTCCATTACCTTTTACTTTTTCCTCCTGACGCTTGGAGATGTTTCCAATTATAGGTTCTCACAAGCAAAGGCATGAAGTTCAGGCCTGGGAGATGTTCAGAAAACACCTTCCTGCGTCTTGCTTTTTTATTCTTGGCAGGCTCTCTGGAGCTTGGCTCATTCAACGAGAAACAGCCATTGCTGCAGTTTACTGAGCTCTCCCCAGTAGGGCCACGATCCTTCCTCTATTGACCGTCTGGCAGATATTTCCCCTCTTCCACAAAGCAAATTTCTTTCTTGTTGCATTATAAATCTACTTCTCTAATGGTGATCATTTCAGGCCAACTGTAATAACATGATCTTGTTGTATTACATCTTTTTTTTCACAAAGGGAGTGAGTTTCAGTCTGAATTCAGCTCTCACCTCAATGTGTAAGTGTTTTTTTTCTGCTATTCCTGAGTTGTCTGTAATGGTGCGATGTAGGTGCCTCAATGTAGGCTTCCATGTTCTCTATAGACACTGAAGACATCTATACCAGATTAGAAAATTTGGCCCAGGACCTAGGAGATATGTGCATCCTCCTGGATAGAGGGACAGGTGAAATAGCCCAAGACCTCTGAAGTGTCCCTTGGCACCTCTGATGAGAAAACTGAGTTGGTGCCCCATGGCACAGCATCTTTCAGAGCCCTGAAGTATTAATAATTTGCCTGAAGCTCAGGCTGTGAAGCTCCATTCATCTGCTTCACCCTGCCTGCTTATTTTGCTGCTGGGACAAGCCGTGGTGATCAGATTTACTCTTTATGCTTTATCATTTTTATTCTGTTAGTGACGAGCTGCTTTGGCTTCTTGCATGATTTGCATTTCAGCCCAGTTCTGAGAGTTGCTGATAGGCTTTCTGGCAGAAGCTTTCACAGGTTACTGGTGCCAAGTGGTAGGAGTTGGATTCGTATCACCCAGCCCTGTTCTTACACAGTCCTGATGTCTGCATACAGAGCTTTCTGACTGGGTTCCCTCTGTAAACAGTGCAAAATATGAGCACTTCTAGGGCATGCTGTTCTCCTACTGTAGATCTCAAAAGCTAATTTTTTTTAATTAGCCCACTGAGGGCTAATTACTCTCTAGATGTGTTTTTTGTTGTGGGTTGCTGTTTTTTTTCCTGTGGGCTGAAGAAGGACCTTGAAGGACTACTGTGAGGTCCAAACTATAGAGGTATGCAGTCAGGTGTCATTCACACTGTCCAAAGACACATGCCTCTACATTCAAGGACATGCTCTATCTGAGGTAGCTGAGCACCCAGAGTATCACCATCAGGTTGTTTGTTGTTTTTTCACCACTTCGCATCCAGGACTGGTAGATGCCTTCTAGAGCTGCAGACAGGGAGCATTGCATGAGCAACAGTATGCAAGGGATCAAGATTAACTACAAGGCAAAAATTCTTATAATCAAATACTCCACTTTTTCCTTTTCCTTGAAATTCACTGGCCGAAACTTCTAGTTGCTGTATATTTAATGGACCTCTTTAAAGATATGTATGGTGTGTATATTTACATAGCTAGCAGAGTGGTTGTTTCCCTTCCAAGTTTGCCACCAATTATCTAGTGCCAGAAATGCCAAACTTCACTCCATTCCCACACCTGGGAATTAGTCAATGCAGACCTGATCAGCCCTAGCAAAGCTTGGTTGGGTTTAGCGATTATGCACAGCCCAGAGAGAGCTCCAACATACACAGCAGCTGGTTCAAGCCAAACTTGAGGGAGCTGGTGGAACATAGATGTGTTTTCCTGAAAACCAAAGATCAGAGCTAATGCCTCTGATCTTGGTTAGGGCTCAATTTCAGCTCCTTTTCCATCTTATTTAACTTCTGAAGGACGTAGATATTACAGCAATAAAGTGAAATGCACCCAGAAACGTGTCAGCTAATAAGACAAACTAACCAAGATGGCTTAGGATGAAACTGAAAGGCAACACATTTAACAAGGAGAGAAAGATATATGTGTTAAAGCGGTTGTGTTGCTGGGATCAGATGCCAGTTACTGATGCAGCCAGCTAGAAAGTTGTTTTATGGGGAAAGAATAACATTTATGACTACTCTGAGCAGGTCATAAAGATACAAAGAGAGTTACACATCAGGCTTCTGCTGATCAGTGTGGGTGCTTGGGGAAGAAGAGCACAGCCATGTCTGATGCATGGCAGAATTTGTGTTTGTTTTTTGTTGTTTTGTTTTTTTACCTGGAAATGTTGGCAATTGCGCCCTAGAAGAACCAATGGGGTCTTTGGGGTGTGGTTGGTTCCTTCCATGGTAACATACATGTTGGTGTTAGTGGATCCCTTCTCAGTTTTCACCATGGTATTTGTTTTGCATGTACTCTCATCATGCTTCTGCTCTATGCTTTTTAGACTAGATAAACAGGCTTATCTACATGCAACTGTGATGGAATTGGTGGAGGCCCTTGGCATTAATTCTAAGGGAAAGCATCTGTTTGATGAACTTGGTGGCTTTTCCCTAGGCCTTGCAGGGGATTTCCTCCATAATTAATTACATGACATTTAGCATAATCCTTAGAGAGTGTGTGAGACAGATGCTGAATGAAAAACTGATAATACCAACTCGACTTTTTTTTTTTTTTTCTGAATACCAAAGTCTTGGAAGATCCAGCTTTCTGTTATCATGGAACTGATGGGTCATTTTTCATTCTGTTGGGAGGTCTGTCTTCTTCATTCTTCAGCAAAAAACCTTCCCATAAGGATTTACACATTCAGTCAACCTGGCATATGCCCCAGGAGCTTTGTCCATGCTCCCCTAGATGATGGAGAGAAATATGCACATGCAGGGTGTGTTTCTTCCCATCTACTTTAAATACCCGCTTTAGATGAGATAAATTACTCTTCATCGTTGCCCATCTTTCTCACCAGCTGAAACTAAGCTCCTATTTACAGGTAGCTAAAATCAAGTCAGATGAACACAGGCCAAAGCATTCACTGGACTGAAGTTAGAGAAGAAATGAATATTGACCAAAAAAATCAACTTTTTTTGGTGAATTTTAATGACTTTTTGAATGTGCTTGTCTCCTCAGAGCTCTCTCCAAGACTCCTTCAGCATTGGCCCTGAATCAGACCCAACACTGCAAGCAGCTCGAAGGCTTGGTGGTTTCCCAGGTGCAGCTGTGCCGCAGCAACCTGGAGCTAATGCAGACCATCATCCAGGCAGCACGAGAAGTGATAAAGACCTGCCGTAAAACATTCTCAGACATGCGGTGGAACTGCTCTTCTATTGAGCTGGCTCCTAATTATCTGCTGGACTTAGAGAGAGGTAAACAGCACTGCTGGCTCAGTCAGGGACATGAGTGAGTAGAGCCTGGCACTGTGTGTGTGTATGCGTGTGGGGCTGGGAAGCATCTTCCTACCAGGGCAGACGTGGAGGGACTTCATAGCCCAGTTTTCCTGTTCTCTGAGACCATGTTCATTGTTACAGTGCCAGTCATGCTCAAGAGCTCTCTAGTCCAAGGCCTGGTCTCCCAAATACCTTACAAAGCATGCCACCAATCTGGTTTGCTCATCTCCTTAGGAGTCATGGAGCACTTGCTCATAGCCATGGAGCTGCTGCCGAGGGCATGCAGACCTGTCAGGAAGTACATTGCTCTGTGTGAGGCTGCATGGTCAACTTTAATGGGTCAGAGCATCTTTATATTGTCATGCTGAAGCTCTTTGGCCTCCCACCACCTCCCTCAGCTCCCTGCATGCCAGCTTCATGACCTGCAAGCAGAATCCAGTACAGGTGTAAAAGAAGGCATGAGAGTCCATGGAGGGAGCTTTTTCACAGTCCAAGAGCAGACCACACTACAATGGACAAATTGCATAAGTCCATGTGTCTCCTTGCCCTACTGGGATGTTGCTTCATGTTGAAGAGCTCACTTAGATGTGCTTCAAGCTGGTAATGCCATGGGAGGTCTCAGCTGCAGTGACTTAGTGTATTTGCTGCTCCACGGGGCATAGATTGTGTGGGTCTGGTTTTGGGCAATATTTAGCTGTACTAAGAGGCTGAGCTGGAGTTCTTGTCTCTTCCAGGTACAAGGGAGTCAGCATTTGTGTATGCCCTTTCTGCTGCTGCCATCAGCCACACCATTGCCAGAGCCTGCACCACCGGAGACCTCCCTGGCTGTTCCTGTGGTCCCATCCCAGGTGAGACACCTGGACCTGGGTATCGATGGGGAGGATGTGCAGACAACCTCAACTATGGTCTTATCATGGGGTCCAAATTTTCAGATGCTCCCATGAAGATGAAAAAATCAGGATCACAAGCCAATAAACTGATGCATCTGCACAACAGTGAAGTAGGGAGACAGGTAACAAATCCGCAAGAGTTATTGTAATTGTACACTCATCTGTAGTGGTTGGTTGCTCTGTGAGGTTCAGTGTGTCTATCAGCTAGCAAAAGGAGCAGGTTTCTCCCAGATTGTTCTGAACTCCTTGGGCCTGCTGAAGACTGTGGCTATATAAACTCACTCTGGCACTCAGGAAGTCCTGAACGCTATTATCAGCCCTATATAACCATCAGTGGGATGTCTCATTGCCACCCTTTCCACTGCCAAGGATGGTTCTGGTGCACTTACCTCAGGAGGTGTGATGGGGATGGGTCCTGTTGTGCTCTGCTAAGGGCATTACAGGCTGTGTAAGCATGGAGAATTATCATCTGCCAGATGCATCCAGCAGCAGCAGCTGCCTCACAGCCATCCCTGCAGCCAGGAGATGATTTTTCCTTCTCAGACTGCTTTGCTAGTGATTATTCCCATATCTGGCAGAAGCTGCTTTTAACATTTTGCGTCTAGCAGAGGGATAATGCTTACCATGTGCAGTGCTTGGTGTGCACCAAGGTGCAAATCCCTATCACAGCCCTTCATGCAGCTAGAGAAATGAGAGGGGGGACTGTAAAGCTGACCCCCTGCATCCATCTCTGGGACTGCAGCACTACCCTGGGCTGATCCTACCACACAGCTTGGACTTCCATAGCTGCTTGCACATGGGCTCTGGAGCAGATAAAGCTTGGAGCATGCTAAGCTCATTGGCAGTTTACTGTGTAGCTACAGGCTGAACTCACCTTTGCAGAGCACAATCATGCTTGACTTCCCTTCCCTGGGTGTTCTTCTCTACCATTCCCATTCTATCTGATTTTTATTATTGTAATGACTTGAGGTTTTGGTTTAATTGCAATGGGCAAATTTTTATTTGAGACAGTGTTGACATGTGCTGATGTTGACATTACTGGTGCTTTCACACCTTCCTGGCAGCATCCTGCCATGGGCTACAGAAATTAGACTAGTGCAGAAACAAAGTGAAAAGCTCATTTGTCCTCATGGCTACCAGAAAGGCAAGGTGAGGGTGCCCTGAATTAATCAGAGCCTTTACATCTCTGTTTCCCAAAGCTGCTGGAGGCAGAAATTGATGTTAATTATTTATTTATTGATTGCTTTGTTTTTCAGCTCCTTAGGAATTTAGAGGGCACAAATGTAGCCCTGTGTAGATTTTTGACCAAAATTCAACATACTCTTTTGTCTTCTGACTGCAAAGGTGCCTTAGTGAAAGCAGTCCTGAGATGGTAGTGATCACCAAATAGCTGTGGGATCTCATTCCCTTTGCACAGTCGCTACTCTACTCTAGAATGGCTGTGAAGAAATCAGAGCAACAGCCCTTTTCTGTAGCAGCCCCTGCTAAAAGAATGCTGTATTTAACAAGCTAAATGTTTGTAAGTAAGACGAGGGCATTTCCTAACTCCTGCATTCCTTTTTGCAGGTCTTGAAAGCCTCTCTTGAAATGAAATGTAAGTGCCATGGAGTATCTGGGTCATGCTCTATCAAGACCTGTTGGAAAGGCCTTCAAGAGCTGCGAGACATTGCATTGGACCTCAAAAACAAGTATTTATCAGCCACCAAGGTTGTTCACCGGCCCATGGGCACACGCAAATACCTCGTGCCAAAGGATATTGATATCAGGCCAGTTAAAGAAACAGAGCTGATTTACCTGCAGAGCTCACCCGATTTCTGCATGAAGAACGAAAAAGTGGGGTCACACGGGACCCAGGACAGGTGAGGGTTTCTGCAGCAGGTGATGACTGCCCTCCGAGCCCCAGAGAGGGAAGGGGAAGAGGGGAACATGTATGAATAAGAGGCAAATTAACTGGGGAGGTAGTACATGCATGCAGGTAAAGGACATGTCTGATACATGGTACAGTCTATGGATGCCTAAGCCTCTTAGTGGTGGCTGTGGCCAAGATAAGGCTGTAGACACCTTCTGCATTATATGGGAAGGTATAAGGTACCATTTGAGGAACCTGTATTGTTTCAGCTGCTTTATACTCTGTTGAGTCTATGTAATTTTTTGCTGATACTGCTGATGTGATGAGTTTTTACTCTACAGTAAGGCTTCTCTAAGTAGGCAAGTGTTCACTCAACTAGGACCAGGGCTCCTAGGCAGCCTTAAAAAAGCCCTTTAAACTACAAATGTGATTTTTTTAGGATTTTTCTTCCACTGCATTTAAAAAATCCATGTGTGTTTGTATTGCTTATGTCTCTGCTTAGGAATTTCTTTATCTCATTAATATTACTCATTTAGGGTAATCATAGCCAACCTCCACTGGGCACAGTGCTGTCCCCATTTACTGGCAGTAGACATGCCTTTCTCTTCCCACCATCTGTGTAATTCCCTCCAAGACAACCCAATTTCATATTTCAGCAGCCTGACCATCTCTAGGTGGGCAGCAGATGCTTTGACAGCTATTGTGCATTTCTAGAATTTTGCAGAATTTCCAGATTTTGTGTTAGGTGGTTGCAATGCTGGATTTCAAGTAGTCTCATTAGTGACTATCTGCTCTCTTGGCTTTCTTCAAATAGTTCTCATAATTCTTCTTTTCTTTGCACTTTGTGTTACTTTGTGATGGAAACTCAGAGCCAATTTGCAAGGACCTGCCCTTTTGTGAAGTGTCTCCATTTTAAGTTGTTTGATGCAGTTGTATTTGGATCACTTTGATACAATGGAGAGAAGGTTTTGCTGAAATGGAAATTAAGTCACTCAAATGCAGAAAAGATACTTTTTTGCATACCTTTGATTCATATGAATCATTTGGTGGGGGGACTTCAGAAGCTATCCTTTGCCAAGTGCTATGCTATTTAATCTGCAACCACAGCTCTGAAGATAATACATCAATGTTTAACTGGGGGAGCTGATCAGATGATGATAGTTGAGACAAGTGTGTCCTCTTTGTTCTCTGATGTTTTGTGGCAGTTACAGTTTTGTATACTCCAAAAGAAATGTGTGGATTGCTCTACTGCAGCACTTACCTGGCAGCTCTGTGGTGGGAACACCAGGCTGCCATTCATCACCAGCCCAAGTGGTGGAGCAGTAATTATCAAATTAAGGTGCTTATGAGTCACTGAGGACTGCAGGGAGAAAGCATGTGTTGAAACTGGTTTTCTGAGGTAAAATGTCATTTGAGTGGAAGTTAATTTTTTTTTGTGAATTTGTATGGATCTTGACAAATTTGTCTCTTGAAAAAGAGTGTTATGCCACTCTGATTTGCAATGAAAAAAAAATGTGGAGGTTATTTGAAAATTAGTTTATAGGAATTGTGTGAAATCGACAGGTTGTGTCAAATGCAAACTGAATCCATTACATATTTGCCAAGTAAACCATTTTTGAATAGCTGAAATCCTTTCAAGGGGGCAGGAGGCATGACTACTTCATCTGATTTCATTTTATAGCAGATTTTGCCTTTTTATTCCAGCTAGAGATGAAAAACAAGGTCTTGGATTTTTTTTTTTCTCTGAGGATAGGAAAATGTGTATTGCAGGTGTCCGTTTATCCTGAGCTGGGTGACAGCAGTGATTGTGAGCCTGCCAGGCGAGGGTCCATGGGAAGTGAGATTGAGTGAGGATTTAGCAGACCAAGATATTAAGGCAGGGGGGGATGGCTTTCAAAAGGAACCTGTCAAGAAATACTCCTTATTCTCAGATGTGCAGGATGGTGATAGCTGTGGGAGGGGAGGAGGGTGAGATAGTCCCGTGTTGAGCTGCAGACATCTCTTAGGCCAAGTTTTAAGGTCACGTGTAGTGAGGCTCATTTTCATCGCAATCCATCTGCCAGCTCCTGAGGGTATGCCTGGTGTCTCAAAATTGACATGTGTAACACAAGCCATAGCAGACCCTTTTCTGCATTTATTTAACAGAGGAAATAAGTGTAAAATGCACACAATGTGTATGCAGATCCATTATTTCTTCCCAGGGGTAGTAAGAAAAAGGAAGAGAGCATCACTGAAACAGACTGCCCAGGGAGGGGATGGAGTCACCACCCCTGGAGGTGTTCAAAAAATATGTAGACATGGCACTTCAGGACATAGTTTAGTGGCCATTATAATGTTGGATAGATGGTTGGCCTTGGTTGTCTTAGAGGTCTTTCCAACCTTAATGATTCCATGATTCCCTAAACTCCTTCTCCCATGGATGCCTGTTTCCCTTTGCAATTTTTCTCTCATGAAGAGGACATCTAAATGTATTTTAAACATGGTGGTTCTGTTCCAGCCGGCTGTGGGGCTGCAGAGATAGCATCTAATGACAGAGATGAGGGGGAAGGAACACAAAAGGGATGCTATTAGAGATGGCAGGGGAAAACATGATTTGTGCTTTCTCCACAAGCATGTAAAAGCACTTGCATAGAAATAGACCAAACAGGTTTTTATTTTATAAGTCAAGTCCCAGAGGCATCTTAACATTTTATCCTTGTACGCTTCAAAATTTTCTGGGGTGAGGTCCTGCTGTTTCCTAATAGGCTAATTTTAAGATCTTTTATAACAAATGAAATCAAAAAGGGATTTTAGAAGTGGTTCCTCAGTTAATTTTTCTCTAAATCCACCATCTGCCTATTCTCTCTTTGGTTTTATGCGTCCATGAACATGGGTGTGGGGATCAGCCTGCAAAACATTACAGTGCAGACCCCTCTTGCTATGCTACAGAAGAGCTTGGTCTGGTCAGCTTCAGCAGCTTTCCAGCCCCTCCATCCCTCCAAAGGGATGCAGAAGGGGGGAGAATTCATTAACAACCCCTTTCCTGTTACTGGATTAAAAAAGTCAGATTGCTACATTTTTTGTTACAAAGAAAGAGTAGCTTTGCATCATATGGAGAAAAAGTCCTTTCCTGCCTCCTTCTCCCCCAGGTCTGGTGCTTGCTCAGAGCACTTTGGAAGCAGGACAGAGGTTGATGGCTAAGTTACAACACCTTGGACGTGTTGGGTTTCAGCATACGCTGTGGGGAACAATCTTGCACTGGCAGGTGGGTGGAAGGGATAATCTAATCAGTGGCTTCCATCTCTCTAATTATCCCTCATATTATGCAGACTTATTGTGAGTTTTTCAGGCAGGAAAGGGAATTGAATTACCTTGTAGTGGAACCGCGTGAAAATCCACTCGAAAGATGTGTACCTGGTTACTCAAAAGCCTTTCAGAGCGCTTTGCTGAGAGGATTTCAAAGCCTTCTTAGGAACAAGGCTGAAATATTTTCTAAGACACCTTGGCCTTTCATAGTTTGTTGAAATTAGAAATGGTTTGGAAATCTGCATGCCTCCGAGTGCTTGGGGTGTATCCAGATTTCAAAGTCAGGGAGCTGAACCTGAACCTGAGATGTGAAGACTCTTTGAAGTGCTCAAAAATCTGATTAAGGAGCTGAGTTTCGCAATTGGTGTCCAAAGCTCCTGGAAACTGGTATCCAAGGCTCCTGCAAACAGGCTTGCTGAAACCAAAGCCCTCTTCAGCTCATGCCAAACTCCATGTGCCACCATCACACCTCCATAGCCAATAAAAAATGAGAAAAATAGAAAGAAGCTGATGTGTGGAGCATCAAGTGAAATGTACAATTTTCAGTACAGCAAATTTACTACTGAGAAAAAATGTGTACATTCTGATTTCAGTGTTCTTGGACTAAAGCATCCCATAGATCATTTTTTTAATAAAGTCATTCAGTTTTTCCTGCCTGAAGAAAATAATTTTCAGATTTGAGTAAATGATAAATAATAGACCATAAAACTAAGATCTCTTCTGTGAGAAAAGAAGCAAAAGTATTAACCTTCTTTATCAGTAGGGTGCAATGTATCGTATTTCAAAGGCTGTTTAAGGTCCTTTAAGGAATCCAAGGAGAGGGAAATTCTGCCATGCATTCAAAAGCTTCCAGCCCCTGAAGCCTTGCAGAGATAACAGAGCTGTTTATTACTGATCTTTCCCAGAGAAACCTTGGAGCCGAGAGAATGCTGCTCCCTCCCTGCTGAAGATAGGAAGGAGCTCTCTTACTCTGCAGAAATCGAGATGCTACATTGTGCTGCAGAGAAGCTGGGCTGTTCTCACTCCTTAGCTGACTCACTTTGACAAAGAACATGACCATTCTTTGGTTGTGGCTCCTTGCTCATGTATTCATAGCATAGTAGAATCATAGAGTTGTTTGGGTTGGAAGGGACCTTTCAAGGCCATCTAGTCCAACCCCCCCTGCAGTGAAAGGGGACATCTGCAACTAGAGCAGGTTGCTCAGAGCCCCAGCCAACGTCACCTGGAATGTTTCTAGGGATGGGGCAGCAACCACCTCTGTGGGTAACCTAGGCCAGGGTCTCTCAACTCTCAGCATAAAAAAAGTTATCCTTTCTATCTAGTCTGAATCTTCCCTCTTTTATTTTAAAACTGTCACCTCTTGTCCTGTTGCAACAACAGGCTCTGATGAAAATATTGTCCCCATCCTTTTTGTAAGCCCCCTTTAACTACTGGAAAACTGCTTTCCCTGGCACCTTACCAGTCTGAACAACCTCAACTTTCAGCCTGGCCTCCCAGCAGAGGGGTTCCAGCCCTCCCAGCATTGCTGGGGCTCCTCTGGCCCTGCTCCAACAGGTCCCTGTCTCTCCTGTGCTGAGGACTCCAGAGCTGGACCCAGCACTGCAGGGGGGTCTCCCCAGAGCAGAGCAGAACAAAGCAGAGCAGAGGAGCAGGATTCCCTCCCTCACCCTGCTGCCCATGCTGCTCTAGATGCAGCCCAGGGTGCCAGTGGCAGCTGGGCTGCAAGTGCACATCATCAGGTCATGTCCAGCTTATTAATCCACTAATTATTCATTCTTTTCTGCGATATAAAATATTACTCTTAAATGTCTCCCAAGGTGTCTTAGGACAGTATGTTTTTTTGTGTAGGAAAATACTTGAAGCTAGATGAGTAGGCATCTGCTGCTCAGTGGTGACTGCAAAGACTTTGTGACTAGTGGTTACGTGTTTGGCATCTCTGTGGTCCCATCAGCAGGGCTGATCAAATGCTGCCAAGAAAGGATGCAATGGTTGTCAGTTTTCAGTGGAAGCCCTTGATACTACCTGATTTCTGCAACACTCTAATTATGCTTTGCTTTTTCATGATGATATGGACAATGAAATTTCTTAACAGAAGCACTCATATTTACATGGGCAAAATTTGTGGGTAGACAACAGCATTTAGTGTTTGGGTTTTGTTACAGTCTCTGTTATAATGTGTATGATTATTTAGTAATTTCTGGAACTGTTATCTCTTTTGCCATCCTCTCATGGGATCCAACAAAAGATGAATAACAAATAGTAAATAATTCTTCTGTGGGTGTCCCAGAAGTTTAAACTGGAGGCAAGTCAGAAAAAGGGTAGCTTTTTTACAACAAACCTGCAGTACTGTTTTTACTTACACAGGGCAGTATGTTCAAGCTAGTGCCTATTTTGGTAGTTGGGCCAGCTGTACTTTTTGGGTCTTTTTCTAAGGTAATCCCTGGGACAGTTTGAATCATTCTCTCTTTGAGAGACCTGGATTTGACCATAAAGTTTCCTAAGCAGATTTCTGAATAATAAATTTGTTGGTAGAAAGAGTAATTCACACAGAAAATGTGAAGTGAATAGTGGATTCAGGAGATAAAAAAACCTGCAGCCAGCTCTCCTAACCATATTTAGTTCCACTACATCAAAGTAGCATTGGAGTTAGGGAATACCAGGATTGGGAATGACTTTCCATGGAACTGGATCATTTTAGGAGCAAGTCTGAATTGAGACCACCTGGGATGTTATTGAAGATGTTTGTCTACCCTGGTCTTAACAAGAGTTTCCCTCAACAGCCTGTTCCAGGGGTTTTACTATCCTCAGAGTTATGTTTTACTTAAACTGAATTCCAAGTAATTATAATCTGAAATCAAACTCATAATTTATTGTCCTCTTTCCTCATCATATAAAGAATTTTCCTTCTCCTTTTTGCAATAACGTTTTTTTAGATGGGCAGTCACCTCTTATGAACTTGTCTAAATCAGTTCCTTCATCCTTTTCTATTTTCTGAACTGCTTCTCTCACTCTCCTGGGAAAATTCACACATTTATCTGGATCTTTCTCAAAGTGCATTGCTTGCTTTGCATTTTAATCCACTCTCGCAAAATACTCTCAGCTCCTTTTGCCCCAGCATTATCCACAATTTTTTAAGACAACTCTCTACTCCTCATTAATGAAAATATAGGCTGGTTCCAGAATCTCCCTTGACATCTTCTTGCTGACATGTACTATTGATAACTCTTTTGTACAGTTGTTCAGTGTCAGTCTCTAGTCATTCCTTGTGGATGAGAAAGCAATTGAAAAATAGTTAAGATTCTGCCCTCAAAACCTTACATAAAGATGTGCATTTTGATGTATTTTTAACAAAGTCCATTGTGTTACATACCTTGTGGGGGATTTGAATTATTTTTCTCTTTATATACTGCTATGTGACTTGACATCACTGAAGCAAAAGGCATTGAAGAAATGAATAGGAATTTGATTTAAAAGAGAAAAAAAAAAAATTACTTCTTTACAGAGCAGTGCTGTCTTCTGGGACTTGTGATTGTTGGAGTTCATGAAGGCAGATGGTTTCCCTGAGGTCAGAAAGGGGTGAGACAAACACATAGCCAAGATGTCCACAAGAGAATACTGAGATGTCTAGGCAGGAACATACCTTATATCATCCCTAAAGCAATAACCCAGGTTCTGGTAGTGTATGAGGAAAAGGACTATGAAAAGTGGACAGATTTGTGTTTTATTCCCTGAACAGCATCTCCTGAAGCCACGGGGAGGTGTACTGGACTAGGCAGGCAGTTGCTGTGACCCAGAATGACTGTTCTTATGTACTCAAAAGAGTTTACATTTATCAATAGGACTGGTGGAGTGAGATCTCAGTGAACATCTGGGCCACCCCTGTCATTCTATGTCATTATTGTGGGTGACCAAGCACAGAGTTGGCCTCAGATTGGCTCTCAGATGCCAGCTAAGCTTATATCTCGTGATGGGATAGAAGTGAAATGGGATCCACAATGAAATTAAATGTGACATCTCCCCATAGCTTTTATAAAGAAAATTCCCCAGGAGGTAACTGTGACATGGCTTAGCCTCCCCACCTGGGGTAAGACTTAAAAGTTCTGGGATATCCTTCACCATCTTTACTGAGGAGTCACCCCCATGATGAGGCTGTATGATATACCAGTTTTCCTGCAAATGGGGGCTGGAAAAGGGAGATTTTGTGCAGGCATATTGAGTGGGATTTGTCCAGTCAGCAGGGCTGATCTCCTTCCCTCTTGCATAAAGAAGGAAAAATGACTGTGACAATGTAGAAGGCTGTTCCTGAGCCAGGACCTTGGCTGGGATTACAGATGAAGCATCATTTTTCACTGGTCTTCCAAGTGCTTCTAGAGGTTACAGTGTTGTTGTGTTAAGATGCAATCACTTGCCTTCGTATTTTCTCTCTGAGGCTCAGGAGGAGGGCATTTCACTGAGTTGCTGGAATCATTCTGGACCAGACCCAAAACAAATGAGATTGAACTTAACCCATCAGTGGGGAGCCTGGTGAGATCGCAGCCATGGGCTCTGAAAGCAAATGCTTTCAGCTTCTGTGGGTAAACTCTGGGCTACTTTGTCTTCCTTTACTTGCTTTTTGTATGTATAGATACAGCTGAGAAACTAGCTCTGTTTCAGCTTGTTTAAAGAAAAATACAGGTAATCTGTCCAGCCCTATGCTTTTAAAACAGAAAACAAAATCTCTGTTTGTCAGGAAAGTTTTCTATAATCCTGTTTAGGTTCAAAATCTTTGTTTTGGCTATTCAACCCATCCATCCAGGATGTTCCTGATCCTTTATTCAAAACTGAGGGAAGCTTGGGGATTTTTTAATAAGATTCTGGGGTTTTCCTTTCTTTATTCCAGGCTGGGTGGGATGAGGACAGCTATGGAAAGATTTATCTTCTGGTAGATCCACCATTTTTTGCAAACCACAGGAGTGGGTGCAAGGAAAGGGAGATTCTGAGGTACCAATACATCAGGTAGAAGAATTTCACTCTCTATTTGAATGAGGTGAATTTGACTGTTGGGTTCTTTGTACATTTGGGGAGTGAAGAATGTCTTCAGAGGTGAACTGGAGTCAAAGTGGATCCATATTCCTTTCCTTGTCCCTTTTAATAATCTCTCAGTACAAGGTGGCACGGATGCACTGCACATCACCATACTTCTGCAGGCTCCCCATCCTCCCTAGGTGAACCTCCGGGCAACAACCTTTCCATCCACCAGTAAGGCTGAGTAAGGTTGTCAAATAACCTCTTCTAATGTCAACACACCTATATTTGAACCTTTTCTCAGAATATTTAATGCATTTACTAATACATTTATGAGGAGTCATTGGGAGGTTTCCTGGCAGAGGGGCCTCAGCTCTCAGGGGCAATAACAACATCTTTGGTTCAGCGTTAGGCAAACACACCCAGTGTGGTTGCAGAACTTCGGCTTCGTTAGAGGTTTTCAAAGGTTTGTAAATATTTACACACACTCCTGAATGAGGGGGAGCAGGGGAGGGAGCTTTAAACACTGAACCTGGAGAGGAATTCAAGTCAGAAATAACAAACAGAAGGCCTGCTGGAGTCAGAAAGAAATAAAGGAAGAACAAGAACAAAATCTCAACACCTCATTAATCCCATAACTTCTCCTGAAGCTTTACCTCATGAGGAATTCCTATAAATCTCATGGATTTGTTTTTGTCTATTAATGGAGTGCTCAGCTCAAAAGTCTGACTCGTGCTCCTCTCTCTTTTCCGTGCACCAAACTGGCCTTAGAGTGTTTCTGTCCAAAACAGCAATATGGAATAAGATTTAGGAGAGATGTCAGCAATTCCCCCTCTTCTCTCCAACCAATTCCCCCCAACTGCCTCTCTTACAGTGGTTTCAAGAATCCATCAAGTTCACAGCCCTGTTTTGCTGGGCATAATGAGATCTGTTACACTACAATGCTAGTGTCCAACCAAACATCTAATGAAACACGAACACTTCCATCCTCAGCTCTCTTTACAGTCCATGTAGGACTCTTCACAGCTTCATGTTTTTTATCCAAACGACAGTGCCTGTTGCTGTCTCAGATCCAGTGGCCCAGCTTCTAGTATTTTAGGAGAATGATATAGTTGTTTTTTGAGAATGGCTGTGGATCAATGGATCACTGAATAAGTCTCCTCAATTACTAAGTTCCTTCTGAAAACCTTAAGCCAGACACTTGCAAGCAGACAAAGAGAATCCCACACAGTGGCTGACTTATCCTGACAAGTCTGGCTTTAATTAAAAGCAGAAGCAAAACAAGCAGTGAAAGTCCGTGTGATATTTGTTGACTTACCATCCTACACTGTGCTCCTGCCATGCTGCTTGCTTCTGAGTCAGGATTTAGGGTGTTATATGTCCAGCTTCCAAGATGCTCATGTCATGTTGGGAGACATTCAGTGCAGGGGGGAGAAAGTGCAGAGTCCAGCTTTGCTGGTATCGGTTGTGAGTTTCCTGGTAGGGCAGGACTGGATAGTGACTGTAACAGCCTGCTTGGGAGTTTTCCCAGCCTGGGATCATTGGCAGGGAGCCTGTACAAATACTCTGTGACTGCAGGGTTCTTCCTCCATCCTTTTCAGGTTAGGTAGTGCTGGGCAAACAACGTTTGTTCTTTGGGGTATCATCTTCTTCCACCTCCTTTCAGACAGATTTGGAGCCTGCTTGTGAATACAGATTCCTAGAGACTATGAGTTTTGTTTTGGTGGAGGTATCGTGATAACTTCGCTTATCTGCCTGTACAGGAGCTAGGTCCTGCCTGCCCTGGCTGACAGGTATCCTGAATGTCTCAACTGAAAGCCAGAACAGGAGTTCAATATTATTTTGGGTGTCAGAGNTACAGGTTTCTTTCAACACACCTATATTTGAACCTTTTCTCAGAATATTTAATGCATTTACTAATACATTTATGAGGAGTCATTGGGAGGTTTCCTGGCAGAGGGGCCTCAGCTCTCAGGGGCAATAACAACATCTTTGGTTCAGCGTTAGGCAAACACACCCAGTGTGGTTGCAGAACTTCGGCTTCGTTAGAGGTTTTCAAAGGTTTGTAAATATTTACACACACTCCTGAATGAGGGGGAGCAGGGGAGGGAGCTTTAAACACTGAACCTGGAGAGGAATTCAAGTCAGAAATAACAAACAGAAGGCCTGCTGGAGTCAGAAAGAAATAAAGGAAGAACAAGAACAAAATCTCAACACCTCATTAATCCCATAACTTCTCCTGAAGCTTTACCTCATGAGGAATTCCTATAAATCTCATGGATTTGTTTTTGTCTATTAATGGAGTGCTCAGCTCAAAAGTCTGACTCGTGCTCCTCTCTCTTTTCCGTGCACCAAACTGGCCTTAGAGTGTTTCTGTCCAAAACAGCAATATGGAATAAGATTTAGGAGAGATGTCAGCAATTCCCCCTCTTCTCTCCAACCAATTCCCCCCAACTGCCTCTCTTACAGTGGTTTCAAGAATCCATCAAGTTCACAGCCCTGTTTTGCTGGGCATAATGAGATCTGTTACACTACAATGCTAGTGTCCAACCAAACATCTAATGAAACACGAACACTTCCATCCTCAGCTCTCTTTACAGTCCATGTAGGACTCTTCACAGCTTCATGTTTCTTATCCAAACGACAGTGCCTGTTGCTGTCTCAGATCCAGTGGCCCAGCTTCTAGTATTTTAGGAGAATGATATAGTTGTTTTTTGAGAATGGCTGTGGATCAATGGATCACTGAATAAGTCTCCTCAATTACTAAGTTCCTTCTGAAAACCTTAAGCCAGACACTTGCAAGCAGACAAAGAGAATCCCACACAGTGGCTGACTTATCCTGACAAGTCTGGCTTTAATTAAAAGCAGAAGCAAAACAAGCAGTGAAAGTCCGTGTGATATTTGTTGACTTACCATCCTACACTGTGCTCCTGCCATGCTGCTTGCTTCTGAGTCAGGATTTAGGGTGTTATATGTCCAGCTTCCAAGATGCTCATGTCATGTTGGGAGACATTCAGTGCAGGGGGGAGAAAGTGCAGAGTCCAGCTTTGCTGGTATCGGTTGTGAGTTTCCTGGTAGGGCAGGACTGGATAGTGACTGTAACAGCCTGCTTGGGAGTTTTCCCAGCCTGGGATCATTGGCAGGGAGCCTGTACAAATACTCTGTGACTGCAGGGTTCTTCCTCCATCCTTTTCAGGTTAGGTAGTGCTGGGCAAACAACGTTTGTTCTTTGGGGTATCATCTTCTTCCACCTCCTTTCAGACAGATTTGGAGCCTGCTTGTGAATACAGATTCCTAGAGACTATGAGTTTTGTTTTGGTGGAGGTATCGTGATAACTTCGCTTATCTGCCTGTACAGGAGCTAGGTCCTGCCTGCCCTGGCTGACAGGTATCCTGAATGTCTCAACTGAAAGCCAGAACAGGAGTTCAATATTATTTTGGGTGTCAGAGCAGGTGATGCAAGTGTGATTCTGGGCATCATAGGAGGCGATGTGAGTGCAGCCCCAGGTCTCTCCCTGAGTCCCTCTTAGAATAGAGGTCTACTTGACTGGGTGCTCACCCCTGTCATGTACTTGCTGCAGCTGAGATGTCACTGCACTGGCTTCTCTTAGAGCTTGCAGAGATGTCAGGCCCCAGCACTGCCACAGGGAAGTGGTTTGGAAAGCCCAAAAGAGATTTGTGACTGCTTACCACATTTTTTTTTTTTTTCTTCCAGGCAATGCAACAAGACCTCCAATGGGAGTGACAGTTGTGACTTGATGTGCTGTGGCAGGGGTTACAACCCCTACATGGACAAAGTGGTGGAGAGATGCCACTGCAAGTACCACTGGTGCTGCTACGTGACCTGTAAAAAGTGCGAGAGGACTGTCGAGAGATATGTGTGCAAGTGAAAACCCTTCAAACCCGTCTCTCTCCACCCAGGAGATGAGACACCAGTGGCACCCCAGCACTATTCCAGGAAGAGAAAACATTTCCCCGACTAGATGTTGTTTATCTTGTAAAGACACAGACTTGGAAAAAGATGGTAGGAGGGAAAAAAAGGCAATTACACCAGTAAAAATAAGGCCCTTAAAAAAAAAAATCAAATCCACAAATGTTTCCCCCCACCAATAAAATCTCTCTGAGAAGACAAAAACTCATTTGGGATGGTATCTCCTTCCAAAATTTTTCATATGGTTGACAGTGATGCCCAGCCATCAAGTGCCTTATTATTTTGAGAACCAAAAGTAGAAACTTTCCACAGGGAAGGAAAGCAACTCCTATTTGAAAATAGCTAAGGCTTACACCAGCATATGCCTTCCAGCACTCAGTCTGTGCTGGACACCCCAGAAGTGAAAACACTACAGTTTTTCAGCAATAACTGGCTTTGTTGCCAAAGACTTAATTTTTAGTAGGGAAGCATCCCTTCTGGGTGGTAAAGGTAGAAAGATTTCAGATCAATCCCTTGAAACGAACAACTCATTTTAACCTTTCTTTTTTGCAGGTCTGTGACTTTGAAGTTACTGCTGCAGGAAAAGCTATTCTTGATTTATCCAGGCTGGATGGGGTTTTGAATATAGCCTGGGGAAAAATCCTGAGAAAATCTCCTGGGATTCTGGAGGCAGTTGAGAGTAGGGTACCCTGAGAAGGACTTTCTGAGGTCCAGGAGATAGTAGTGGAGCTGTTAGACTAAAAAAAAATAAATAAATGAAGTGATATCAAAATCCAGTGATAATGTAACAACAACAACAACAAAAGATTTCCTGATCTCTTCTCTCTTGCCCTTTGGTGTGATGCCCTTAGTCACTGATGTTCAGCCACATTAAGCCATCAAGTGCTAAGGGAAATATGCTGCTGCCTCTTCTGCCCCAGCAAAACTATTGACCCAGCCCCAAGAAACCACAGACTGGAGCGGGTCTGGTCATGGCTGTAGGGAGTGCAGCCAGGCAAGGCAGAAACTATTCCCAGTGGGAAGGAATGGGAATGTGACAGTCCTTCACATGGCCCTGCCCCGACACAGTAGAGAACCACTATTTGTGGCTGTACATATTTTCTTTTGTATGAGGACATACAGAAATATTTATAAGATATATCTTTGTGCTTTTGTCTACTCTACTTCCTATATAAATATATCTATATATTATAAACAAGCATTAACACTAGTATGAAATAAATGCTGGAGTTACTGGTGCAACAGCAAAATGTTAGATTATTATGTTTCACTCTCCCACTTGGAAAGCAACCCTGTTTTTCCTCCCAAGGACAGGAGAAGAGCATGGCTCAAGGCACTCACTGGCGTGGGATACATAAGTTCCTTTATTCCCTGTCTCCCCAGCCTCTTCGTTTTGAGCGAAATTAGCCAAGATACAGTCAAGACAATGAACCAGAGTGCTTGGAGAAAGGAAGAGTCACTGCTCTTGCATTGCTTTTTATATCAGCAATCACTCTCATTGGTAAAATACTAAGCCCCCAAGGAGCTTAACAAGCCTGACTAATACCTCTCATGGGTGGTTTGCTCCTTGCTCTTGTGTGTGGAGAGGAGTTGCTGTTCAGGGGAGGTTTTAGCTTAGATTAGGTTCCTTTCTTGCTTTTTTTTTTTTTTTTGAGGGGGGGGCTTTGTTTGTTTGTTTGATTTGGTTGGTTGGTTTTTTGCAGTGAGCATCCAGATCTGTGTCCCTGTTAAGAAAAGTAATGCTGGAGAAGGATGTCTGCTCCAGGAGCAGAAGGCAGCAGAGACTGTGAGGTCCCTCAAATAATTTTTGGGCAGCCCTGTTCCCCAAGTGAAATGCTTTAAGCAGACATAAAATCTCTCCTACATATTTCCTACGGGGAAGTATGTACATAACCCCACAGTCTTCCTCTAAATCCTCTTTTTTCCCCATCCAGCCACTCTCTAGAAGACAACTGCCTCTGTCACATTTCTGAGCAGGCCTGGGGAGATGGTGGGGAAATAATCATCATGAGCCAGAGAGCAAAATTAGAGATATTTTGTTCTCCTCAGCTACTTTGCTTTGCCTTAACGGGTTTGTTCTACTCGCCTCCTTCCCTCCCCCAGGCACGAGCAGGCAAAAAGCGGCCTTTGGTAATTTGTCAGTGGTTTGTGTTATTGTCACCCCATAAAAGCTGGTGGACTAAAATGTCTCCACAGTGTGGTGTGATGAGTGGTGGGTGTCTCTAGGCTGACATGCAGACAGGCTGGTGGCACAAATCCCACTGCTCTCCAAAGCCAGAATTTGGCTTTGCTTGACATGTAAAGAAACTGTCTACTTTCATTCTTTTAAGGAATTTTATTTTTCTTTCCAGTTTCCAATGAAGCCAACAAAGGCAGGGATGTTCTGACCAAAGAAAAATTTGAGCATTTCAATGTTATTCTGTAATGACTTTTTTTCTTGCTCCCTTGCTGATGTCCTGAGTCTTTCTGCTTGGTGAAAAAATAGCAAGACAGAGTAAGTGCTCTGTGTGCACATTGTTTTCAACTGCATTTCACTCCTTCAGTGTCATACCTGTATTCCTCGGCTGGTTTTTTTCATGTCAGAAGAAATCATAACTTTGCAGAGCTTGAAATTATGTTAGTAAGCCTACCAGGCATCTGCAGATCCATTTGGTGGGAATTGACCTCTCAGCAGACCTTTAACTATGGTGGTACCTCATGCTTTGTGTCTGCCTCTGCTCACAGTTGTCTGTTACTGAAGATGTTAAATTGAAATGGCTTCCTTGTTTGGAATTTTGTAGCTGAGACTCAAAAATCTTTTCTGACTTCTCTAGACAATCCATCATGGGCTTCATCTGAATTTTGGGTTTTGGAGCTAAAAGTTTTTGTCACCCTAGCCCATGTTTTGGGCTGTTGGTCTATGATGCAGCAGTACTTCTACCATAACTTCTAAGTTTCAGATGCATTCTACAAAGCAGCTACATCCTGCATTAGCAATGTGACCAAGGTGATGTGCCTTACTGAGAGAACAGTCATGCACAGGTGAGGGCAAATAAACTGCAGCCCCCTTTGCCACACAACCCTGCTTCATCCAGCAAATTAGAGTAATCTCTTTCCTGATGTTCTCAAATGTTCTGTTTTGGGTTTGTTTTTATTTTTTTTTTTTGTTACGGTTTTGTTTTTTTTTTCAGAAAATGTCTTTATGTGAGAGGAAGGCAATGTTTTCTGGTTTCTTTTCTTCTTAAGAAGAACCCAGGGTGCATCTTGATCCTTGCAACCTGGCTCTGATGCTTTCCTCCTGGAATCAGCAGCAAAGCATAGAGACACCAGAAGAGACCTATGTCCTTGTTCTCAATTGCAATGCTTGGTGCAACAGGAGTGGAAAATGTAGCTGCCACATTTTTTACGTATGTTATCTGAAGGGTACTCGGGAGAACATTTGTCATAAAGCAGTTTTTCAAGGGAAATGTATTCCTAATGGTAGGGCAAGACCATGTACCCTTCTCCTTTACTCCCTCAGCCCCTCAGCATCCAGTTTTTGAGGCTTCTTCCTGAAATCAGTATTTCAGGGTGAAATAGAAAAGTCTTTCAGCTTCTAAAGGAAATGGCTCTAATTATAGTGACTGTCTCTGTGGGGTGATGTTACAGTTCCATCTCTTATAACATGTCCTATCATATCCTAACACCTGGTATAAAGTGGACTAGCTCCATGTCATACTACATAGATTAGTTGATTTACACTAGCTGGGAAAATACAGATCATATATTCCCATAAATACTATTATTTCAAAATATTACACTATTACCCCTGAGGGAAATTATGGTGGTGGCTTTGTAGCCTTTATTAATTTGAAAAAATATCTGTGATTTAATAAAAGAGTTTGGACTTAATGCTATTTTCAAATGTGAGGATTTAGACCTTGGGTGCATCCAGATGGCTCTATATTTTTTGATGAATTCCCTCCGTTCCTCACCCCTTTCCAGTTTTATATCATTTAGACTGCTCCCTAACGTAGTCAAATGATGTTCGTTGTAGAAAACTCCCTTCCAATTATTTAGTTTAATCCGCAAAATTGAAAGTATCTCAATCACCCTAAAGCAGGCAGCCCACAAGTGTCCTTGTTTAGCTACAAAAGCCCTTGCTGAGGGGAAGAGAGGGCAGGGAAAGGAGGCAAAAATCTGAATAAAATTAACAGTGCCTTTGTGAAGAAAGTGATAAAAAAGACCCTGAGGGACCAATCATCCCTTTTCCTACTCAAAAACAGATCCCTGTAGACAACCATAAGCATCCCCCAGGTGATCTGGGCTTGCACTAACCAGCTCCAGGCTACCTGCTTGAGGAAGGTGCTGTGAAGAGGCTGTGGAGATACAGATATGGGTAGGAGAAGGAGGAAAATTCAGCCCTGGGATTACTTTGTCCTTAACATCCTCACCCCACCATGAAGGATTTGGCTTTCCTGCGTGGGACAGAGGATCATGAAACACCATCACTGCTCTCAAAAGCAGATAGGAGCCAGCACAGGCATGACTTTGTTGTCTACACATGGGAGACAGAGCAGAAAACAAGATTTTGGAGAGGGAAAGAACAGGAAACTTAAAATCCACCTGAGATTAATGACTTTAACATGTATAATATGTTTTGTTTTGTTTTGTTTTATTTTGTTTTGTTTTCCCCTCAGGACCAGTTTCATCAGTCAGGCAGAGTTTGATTAAATATCTCAGCAGAGCTGTGGTTTATTCATCTAGAGCAAGAGTTATCCCCTGTTCAGGGAAGCAGCATTAACTTTGTTTTCTAATTGTAATAATAATAAAAACAATAACAATGGTATGTGTTGTGGATCATTTTTATTTGCCTTTTAAGAGTAAGTGGCCTGTACTTTGTCTGTATTGTAAAGATGAAATGAGTTATTTTAAAGATCCTTTCTGGGACATGTAGAGTTTTTGTTGCTCTTTGAAGTGGAATTTTTCAAGTTATTCACCTGAACCACATGGCCTCAAAATTTCTCTTAAGAAAATCCAAAGGCATGTAATTGCAAGACTCCAAGAGCTGGGACATGAAGAAACATGCTGCAAAAGCTGCAGAGCTTATAGGAAAGCCCCTGAATTTGTGGTGCTGTACTGGGGCTCTTGTGTTGCCATCCTCAGGGATGAGCTTCAGACTTCAGCATTGTTGTGGGTTGAGTTACTCTGGGAGTTTGCCCACACCCACAGCACTGCAACAATTTGAATGGGGACAGCTCGCAAGCTTCAGGCTAAACGTGTGTAAGTGTTTTTCTGGATTAGGGCCAAAGTACTGGAAACCTTGGAGAATTGAACCCTATAAATGACAGTTATCGATATCTCAGATCTCTCTAAGTGGTAACTGCTGACAAACATTGGCTTTTTTAGAATGGAGACATGCCTTTGTTTCAGATTCTCTAACACTGGGCCCCAAATTCACTCAAGCTGGGATGGGGTCTGTAGCATTGCTTGGTGGTGATTGCAATGAACCCAGACTGGAATGAAGGTGAAACCATCAAATGAAAACAGGTAAAGTTGTGTGCCTACAACCTCATGCTTGTCTGAAGCTCTAGGGGTGTGGTGTGCTCAGCATCATTGAGGATTGGTTGCTTTCTCAGAATTCACACTGAATTTCAGAAGGAAAGATATTTTACAACAATGATTCTAGGGGGCTTCCTTCCTTCCTTCCTTCCTTCCTTCCTTCCTTCCT
>VYZU01034844.1:67795-91287 GCA_013401355.1 Ceyx cyanopectus
CCTCCCTCCCTTCCACATTGTTTCTCATCCTAAATTTCAAAGTATTTAGGATTATCCCAGGTTACAGCATCTCATCCTAAATGTCAAGATATTTTGGATTATCCTAAATAGTAATGGACTTCAAATCTCTTTTCTCTGAAGTTCAGTATGAATTTTGAGAAAGAAGCTGATCCTTGAGGACATTGCAATTGAGCTGCCACATATCCCCAGAGCTTCAGACAAATAGGATTATCCTAAATAGTTTGAAATTTAGGAAGAGATATTACAATTTGGGTGATTATAAAAGTCATTAATAGCAACAACTTCATTACCAAAGAAAACGAAATGGTGGGCACATCTCCTATCAGATGCCACCCAGGTCCAGGAGGTTGATATGCAAAGGAGGATCTAGATCTGCATGAAGATGCTTAAAACACACACCACCTGCAGCTACTTGCCGCTCTGCTACCTGCTCAACATGCAGTTAATTTTACAAAGTGTTGCACATGTTGACCAGGGCCAGGTTGAGGCAGAAAAAAATGTTTTCTTTTCTAAACTCCTGCTCTGTCCAGGGCTGTTCTCCTCATCTGGCTGAGACAGATTAAAATACCACCTCAGTGCTCACCTCTGCAGGTGCTTCCTTCCTTGCTATGGGCAATGTGCAAGATGGGGCGGGGGTGGTGCAAGCTGGAAGTATCTTTGCATTTGGGAAGAGTGGGAAATGAAGGCTAGAATCTCTGTAGAGCAACACTTGAGGAGCAGCCCTCAGCACGAAATAAAAGTGTCAAGCTGACAGTTGCAAAGAGCGGGCTGATTTAAGGCAGCCTCAACTCCCCAGCTCGCCCTGACCCCTACACATAACTCTTCCTCCACTGGATGTAGGGCTTCTCTCAGCAGTCTGCAGTGAAGTATCTGGTGACTTTTGAGGGCTTGCACAGGACTTCAGAGTGATATTGTCCCTGTGGGAGTCTCCTACCTACCAGGGAAAGGGGAACATCAAGGGGACACCCAACAGCATGTCAAATAATGTAGACATTCATGCAATTGAATTGCACCTCTTAATCTGGTGATGCAATGACTCAAGAACACTTCCCTCCGCAACACTGGTCCTAAAGGGTCTTCCAGGTCCACCATGGATGACATTCAGAAATAAGCTTGTAAAGCTATATGTCTGACCCTGCCTCATAATTACCTCTGGCACTTATAGTCCAGATTGGACCTTCAGATCTAGTCCTTACAGCCCAAAATCACTCAGAGGGGCTTCTGAGTTAAAGAGGTCTTTAGTGAAAAGACTCAAGTTGTTGAATGAGTTCCCCCAGAAGGAATTTCTTCCTTTTGTACAGGTCATGGAGCAAGCTGTCTGTCCTCAGCTCACTGCACTGTTAAGTGAAGATATTTCTAGAGAGCTAGAAACCTGGTGAGTCTTCAAAGAGGGGAGCAGGACTAGATGAATTGTGCCCATTGGGATTTAGTGTGACCCTTTTTATGTAGAGACACATACGGCAGATATCAGAAGTCAGATGATATTTATCCTTAGCCTGAATCTTGGCATAGAGGTCCTCCTCTTCAGATATTTGGTCTTGTAATAAAACAAGCTAATTAGCTGTAAAGCATGACAATTAACTTCCTATATAACTCCTAATCCCAAAATGATTGCAGCTGGCATCTATAATTTTTCATAAATTACTTAAAGACACTTCCAAATAAACAATGAAAATCAATGGATGAAATCAAGCATTGTAAACATGTAAATCTAGCTGGTTAGATTTACTTTTTTCCTCTTATCTCCATCAGAGGGAACATTTTCATCTTGAGATTTGCACACAACTCCAAGGAAATGTAAAAAAGTTACTTTTCATGGAGTTCAAAAGAAAATCAAACCATCCAAGCATACTGGCCACTTTGCAATTGCAATTAAATGTCAGGCACAAGGCCCCTGAACTTGACACGTATTGTTAATTGCTCTGGTACAAAGTAACTTTTTTTTCACCAACGATTAAAGAGGTTAGTCCAGATAATAAAATGTAAACAAAGAAACTTCAAAGAACAAAATGAATGCCATACAGTAACTGTGGTTTACATGAACATTGAATTGCTGGTAGGGGATTTCTCCTTACAAAATATTTTCCATTACTCTATGCAGTCAGGTTAATAGACTAAGTGCCCTGGCTTACCTTTAGGAGACTTAGATAAGCTGAGAAATCTTCCTGCATAGAAACACAACGATCATCCTTTCAACATCATCCTTTTTCCCCTCAAAATGACCATGGCCAGTCTAATGAGATTGACCAACGTTCTTGTTGCTAATATTCTGGTGGTTCTTTTGAACATTCTCTCAGTGATGTGTACTGGATGAAATACAGGAATTGTGGACAATGAGCTGAAATACTCCAAAGGGAAAATAAACAAACAAATAAATAAATAGATCAGAGTCCAGAGTGCCTTTTGGACACCTAAATTCAACAGTGAGAAATGAGTGCCCCAGTGACTAATATATTATTCTATATTTTGACCTTTTTTAGTTCAGAACAATTTTTCCTTCCCAGCTTTAGAACTAAGGCAGGTATATAAATAGGATAGATAAAAAATAATTGAGCCTGAGAATTCACAAAAAAACCCAACAACACCCACTCTTTTATCACAACCAAATGTAACTCCACAGATCTCAAACCCCATCCAACTTTTCCTTCTGTGACATATCCCACATTTTTCCAGGAGCTCTCATGCAGAGATGTACTGGGGTGACAGTCATCTCATGTAGCTTCAGGTGACAGTGATGGAGACACCCACATCTAAGCTAACCCAGAACCATCTTCATAATGGATGGTGCAAGGAAGGGGTGAACTGGCTGCATCCCCTCCATTATTCTACCTTTTAGTCTGGTCCGGGGTACGAACATATGATTTGTATTTTACCTGGTTTGCCTCTGAAAGCTGGCCAACCTCATCTAATTCTGGATTATAATTGAATCCAGGACCAGTTCTACTGAATTTCATTCTAAGGGACTTTTCACCGCTCTAGCTGAGGCTAGATAATGGAGTTATGTTATGTTAGAAAACCAGTGGAGGTGGGTTTATATTTATCATCACCCTGTAACTAGGACTGACACAAAAAAGATTAAAGCAATAAAACCCAAAATAGAACATCTTGCTGTCCTTTTTTTTTCCTTTTTTTTTTTCTAAGAAAAAAAATAAAGTCCCAAAGTTTTCAACTAGGATTTGCCTTGACAGGATAAAGTACATTTTCAGACTCAGCTTCTTAATGGGCTACATCTGCTTAATGTAATTTTGCATCTGAACTGTGTGTCTTGTCAGACACAAGCATAATCAGAGCTGCACTCAGCAGTACTCACTTTCTCTGGAATCAGATAAACTCAGCTCAATAAATTAGTTTTACTGCTCTTGGTATCACCCTGCTATCATTGTGAATGATTTAGTCTGGCTTCCCAAACTTACCCATTCTTTCCCAAAGAAAGTAATTGAGCTCCCAAAAGAAAGTAAAAAAAAATAAAATAATTTTCTTTTCTCCTTCCTTTCCCTTCCCTTCCCTTTTGTTTCTTCTGCTCTGTCGTGCTCTTTTCTTTTTTTCCTTGCTTTATTTCCCACTTTCTTTCCTACTTCTCTTTCTCCATCAATGGCCTATATAGAGTAGTTACACTCTTTTAATAGCATAGCTTTTTGCTCGAAGAGAAGCTATTTAATTAGGCAATTGTGACCTGGTTCTCAGCTGGTGTGAATCAACAGCAATGATTTATACCAGCTGAACATATGAATCCTGGTGTTTGGTAGCAGGTTTTGGAGGGCTTGCCTTGTAAAGTGCATTGGACTGTGTATTATATTAGCTACAAGAACATTTTGTAAAAATACAGTTGTATTTTATGCCATCTTTTTTTCATATCCTTTATATTCCCATGTTGCTTGCATGATTAAAGATAGGCTTGTCATTGCTGAACGGACCAAGATCTGGGTGATAATGGTCTAAGCTCCCTCTTACATCACAGGCAAGTCACTTGAAGTTGAAGTGCTGAGTATCCCATATGAGGTATTGACAACTTGCAAGCCCCACTGGAGCCCACAGTGCTTTACAGGGATGCAAGGGGCCTCCAGAGGCATCTGGAGCTGTGATGAATGCAGCCCACAGGTTGGATACTCAGGAGGGAAGGAGATGGGAAGAGGTGTACATGCAGCACAGTAATGGGTGGAAAGGAAGGTGAAGTATGAGGGAAAATAGGAAGTGGAATTTAGAGATTTTTTTTTTTAAATGTATTTAATTTTCTCAGAAAGACTGACAGATTTGTTCCCAGGGCAAATGAATTCAAGGAGTGACAGTTGTCAGGTGGACCTGTGATTAGGGGTATCTGAGAACCTAGTGAACATCTCCTGCTCCACTTATGGGATTAGCTAGGTCTGGCAGAGGGTTAGGAAATGAACAAACACTTGGGAGTGGCAATATCCTAAATCTCCTAGCAAACTTGGCCAGAGTTTGTCTATCAGAGCTGAGAGCTGTAGAAGAAGTGACAATTTCTGGTAAGATGGAGTGACTGCAGTTTGGAGCCTGATTTGCTAAGGATTTAAGCCTGCTTAATTCTTCTGCCTTCATTAATGTCTGTGTGTCCATACTTTCACATACCTTCTACTCTCAGGGGCCAGCTCCAGCAAATTGGGGCGGAGGGGGGGTGTGGGTGGTTGGGAGAGGGGGGTGAAGTGGGATTGAGGTTTCAAGGGCATCAAAGATGGATGATATCCCATCTGCCTAGATATGATAACCCTGTTGTTGAGCTGCTTCATCCTGGACTCCCCCTATAATCAGTGATTAGAAATTGACATCAGGGACATGTTTCATCCTTGTGTAAAACAGCTCAGAATTTCTCTGATATAGGTAGTAATACTGCCAGGGTAGTTCAGCATTAGTCTACTAAATGTTCAGTCAGTGGGATACTTGGAACTAAAAACAAGTAACTGTACTCCTTGTAGAGTTAGGTAAATTAATTTAGTGATAATAATCCCAAACTCTTGAAGCTGATTTCCTGTCTCTATTCTGGCTAAATTGCCTTTGAAACATGTTAAATCTACGGGCATAAGTCAAAGAAAAACATTTCTCTATGAAACATCAATTAATTTTCCTGCTCTCCTTTGTGCTCAGTTATATCTGGGATTTCATAGGAGTGTGATTGAGAGTGGAAAACCATATTATCCTTTAAATATGGTGTCCCAGCTACAACTGAACTTTCTGTCTGGATTTTGACCAAGCTGCTGGGCTTAAATCCCAGCTCTGGAGCTACCAGATGGACCACATTATTCTCACTTGCAGAAACTCCACCAAACTAAGTGTTTCGACCAGAACAGATCTGCTACTCATGGAAGGTGTGAGGTACTAATGGAATATCGTGTTCTTGCCATGGATGCCATGCATTTTCTGGTACCCATCCTTTGTTGTTTTTATTTTTTCTGAAATACACTGGATCAGAGGAATGGAGAAAGGTCTATGGGAGAAACACCTGCTGATGGGACTATGGACAGATGGACATGACTAAATGAGGACCACTGGCATTTCAGCATCACAGCAGCCTGAAGTGCTTCACAGGGGAACGTCTCAGCCCAGCCAACAGGCACTGCCAAAGAGAGAGACGTGTTGGAAATCACACTTCTTACTTGGACTCAAATGCCTGGGTTCAGCCTTGAGATACCTGCATTTTTGGCTGCATTTGATTAGTAAATAAAGCGGGCTGGAGCCTATTCACTGGCTGCCCATGGGCTAGTGGTACAGCAGAACTTGTAACCAGACGGTCCAAACAGATGACTTCACCCCCATTGAGTTTTGTCAAGGATCTTTGCTAGGATGACCATGCCTGGGTGTTGTCTGGACTCACTAGCTAGTGTGAGCCTTCAAACACAATGGCAAGTAAACTAAGATTTAAGCAGTCTGGATGGTCATGGAATATAGCTGGATCCATTGCTCTGTCTCTAGTTGACTCTTTATTACAGACATAACCTCAGAGTCTTAAAGAATTTAATACCTTTGTTATCCCATTGTTTTGACCTTCTAAGCCAACTGGAAACCCACAAGTCTATGGGGTCAGATGAGATCCACCCAAGAGTGCTGAGGGAACTGGCAGGGGAACTTGACAAGCCATCCATCATTTATCAGCAGTCCTGGTCAACTGGGGTGGTCCCGGATGACTGGAGACTTGCTAATGTGAAACCCATCTATAAGAAGGGCAGGAAGGATGATCCAGGGAACTACGGGCCTGTCAGCCTGACCTCAGTCCCGGGAAAGATTATGGAACAGTTCACCTTGGGGGTGATCACACGACAAGTGCAGAACAATGGGGGGATCAGGCCCAGCCCACATGGGTTCATGAAGGGCAAGTCCTGTTTAACCAACCTGATCTCCTTCTATGATCAGGTGACTCTCCTAGTGGATGAGGGCAAGGCGGTGGGTGTGCCTACCTGGACTTCAGTAAGGAGTTTGACACCATTTCCCACAGCATTCTGTTGGAGAAGCTGGCAGCTCATGGCATAGATAGGAGGGCTCTTCATTGGGTTAGAAACTGGCTGGGTGGCCGAGACAAGAGAGTGGTGGCGAATGGAGTAAAATCCAGTTGGCGACCAGTCACAAGTGGTGTCCCTCAGGGCTCAGTTTTGGGGCCTGTCTTGTTTAATATCTTCATAAATAACCTGGATGAGGGTATTGAATGTACCCTCAGTAAATTTGCAGATGACACAAAATTAAGCACAAGTGTCGATCTGCTTGATGGTAGGAAGGCTCTGCAGCAGAATCTGGACAGGCTGGAGCAATGGGCTGAGGTCAATTGTATGAGGTTTAGCAAAGCCAAGTGCCAGGTCATGCACTTTGGTCACAACAATCCCTAGCACTGCTACAGGCTTGGGGAGGAGTGGCTGGAAAGCTGCCTGGTGGGAAGGGGTGTTGGTTGATAGCCATCTGAACATGAACCAGCAGTGTGCCCAGGTAGCCAAGAGGGCCAACGGCATACTGGCCTGTATCAGAAATGGTGTGACCAGCAGAAGTAGGGAGGTGATCGTGCCCCTGTACTCGGCACTTGTGAGACCCCATCTTGAGTGCTGTGTCCAGTTTTGGTCACCACAGTACAAGAAGGACATTGAGTTGCTGGAGCGGGTGCAGAGAAGGGCAACGAAGCTGGTGAAAGGGCAGGAAAGCATGCCTTATGAAGAGTGGCTGAGGGAACTGGGTTTGTTTAGTCTAGAGGAGAGGAGACTGAGAGGAGACCTTATTGCCCTCTGCAACTACCAGTATCATCCCTGAGACCCTGGAGACATGTCCAGGTATCACCAAATGAGGTCTGCAAAGGAAACAGAGGCTTTTCTGTCACAAGAATCTAGGTAGGGGGCTCGTGAATCCATCCACAAGACCTTCATGGCACCATGATACCTCACCAGTGTCCAATACACTCTGCTCCTGGTGCACAGATAAGAGGGTGAGAAGCTAAGCTCCATAACCATCTGAAGAAATGAAAACCCAATTAGCTTTTCTGGCTTCTTGTCAAGATGGAAAACATAAGGGATCCTTGTACTGTGTCTTTTTTTTGCTCCCTGGCAAGCAGATGTTGCAACCTTTTCTAGAGTGGGATGAAGAAACATGTCCTCTTTTCCAAGATCTGGCCAAGATCCCCATCAGAAGGAGGAAGATTACAGACCTCTTGTTGACCCAGCTTACAGCCTGCAGCCTGACTGACCTGCAAAGAGGGTTCAATAGAATGTGCATGGAGGCAGTGACACACACTTCATCATCACTTTGCATCCGTGGGAAAGGATCTGCAAAGAGAATCAGGAGTTTTGGTTGGCTCAAGGTGAAGATTGTTACTTGCGCAGCCTATGTGTTTTTTTTAAAGCATATGTAGTCAATTGTGACCTGCTTGCAGAAATTACTAGGAAATCTGTATCCTTTGTGCACATGAAAAAGCAGATAATAGGTTTAAGGGTGGGCTGGAAGGCTTAAGTGTGGGGAATCACAGAGAAAAAAAAAGTGCAACAATCAAGGAAAAGAAGGGAATTAAGTTACTGATCACTTCTAAAGGCTGATTTTTAAAATGTCACCTGATTGGTTTTCAAGTCAGAAAGATTCAAGACCAGTGGATTTCCAGTAATGATGGTAAAATAAGGAGGACCATTGAAAGGAATTTGTAAACTTATGAAAACTATCTGGTGAGAACAACCCCATGTATCAGTACAGGCTGGGGGCTGATCTATTGGAGAGCAGCTCTGGAGAAAGAGACCTGGGGGTCCTGGTGGACAGGGGGATGACCATGAGTCAACAATGCGCCCTTGCGGCCAAGAAGGCCAATGGCATCCTGGGATGCATTAAGAGAAGTGTGTGTGTGTCCTGTAGGTCAAGGGAGGTTCTCCTCCCCATCTACTCTGCACTGGTGAGACCCCACCTCGAGTACTGTGTCCAGTTTTGGACACCCCAGTTCAGAAAAGATAGAGATTTACTGGAGAGAGTCCAGCACAGGGCTACCAAGATGATTAAGGGGAATGGAGCATCTCCCTTATGAGGAGAGGCTGAGAGAGCTGGGGCTCTTTAGCCTGGAGAAGAGGAGACTGAGGGGGGACCTCATCAATGTCTATCAATATGTTAAGGGTGAATGTAGGGAGGATGGAGCCAGACTCTTCTCAGTGTCATCCAATGACAGGACGAGAGGCAATGGGTGAAAGTTAGAGCACAAGAAGTTTAGGGTCAAGACAAGGGAAAACTTTTTCTCAGTGAGGGTGAGAGAGCTCTGGAACGGGCTGCCCAGGGAGGTTGTGGAGTCTCCATCTCTGAAGAAACTGAAGACCCATCTGGATGTGTTCCTGGGTGACTTGGTCTAGGTGATCCTGCTCTGGCAGGGGGGTTAGACTAGATGATCTTCTAGGTCCCTTCCAACCCCTAATATTCTGTGATTCTGTGATTCTGTGATACTCTAGTTGCAGATGTCCCTGCTTACTGCAGGGGTGTTGGACCTTGAAAAGTCCCTTCTGACTGAAAACATTCTATGATTCTCTCTTAAGCGTCTTTTTCATCCCAAACAATTCTATGATTCTAAATAGGGTGAATCCAGTCCCTACTAGCACTGCAACAAACACTGGTACTGTGTCATGACCTAAAGCACTTGTTAAGTATTTAATAGTCAAGACTGGGGTTTCTACAAAGGTTTCTTTTCAAGATAATGTAATACAACTTCATCATGTTAGCAAGTATCAGAGAGTGAATCATGCACCAGGGTCTCAGGGGCATTAAGGAATCTAAAACATGCAGAAGACAGTCGAGGACAGGATTGCCGGAACAGGGAAAATTTTATAACTCTAGACTGGAAGCTTGATGCAACATTAGTCCTGAAGACTCACCTGCAAAACACCTGGGCACCACCAGCTTGTGCAGACCCCAAAATAGAGGGAATCAACTCTTATGGCCTCAGTGTTGAACAGCTTGCAAGGGATTTAGTGAATCCAACTTAATTTCCATGTGTCTTCTGATGAAATCTCTATTGAAGTCATTATGATAGCGCAGGGCTTCTCCAGACGTGACAGTAAATGTCTGCAGGCACACTTAACAGGCTGCAGGGTTAGGAAGACATTTTATGATCTAGGTGGATGAGGATGTTTAATGTCTGATAAAAAAAAACCAACACTACGAGCTGCCTTACAAGCCTTTTTCTGAGTGATTGCTAGCCAGGCTAATGTGGATTTGCTCATAAAACAGCTGCAACATTTGGGATCTATTAGCCAACTTTTGGCTAACATATGCAGGAAGATACTGAAAAGATATAACTGGTATGTTATGATGTTGTACAAAACTATTTAGTTACCTCGTACGAAATTTGAAGCAGCAAGGTGACCCTTGTCACTGGTGTGGACATGGTTCACATGAAAGGCATAGATGTTCTGTGTGACAATTTCTTAATGATACTTCTTCTGTATTTCCCTTTCCAGAGAAAAATTGTATTATAAAATACAATCTGAAGTCCTTAGCAGTCACAGAATCACACAACTGTAGGGGTTGGAAAGAGACTCTGGAGATCATCTCACCCATCCCCCCTGCTAAAGCAGGGTCACCTAAAGCAGGTTGCTCAGACGGTTTTGAATCTCTTCAGAGAAGAAGAATCCACAGCTTCTCTGGGTAGCCTGTTCCAGGGCTCCATCAATCTCACAGGAAAGAAGTTTTTCCTCCTGGTCAAAGGGAACTTCCTGTGTTCCTCTTTGTTCCCATTGGCCCTTGTCCTGTTGCTGGGCACCACTGAAGAGTGTCTGGCCCCATCCTCTTGTCACCTGACCTTAAGATACTGAGAAGATCTCCTCTCAGTCTTATCTTCTCCAGCCTAAACAGTCTGAAGTGTCTCAGTCTTTCCTTGGCACAGAGATGCTCCAGTACCTTTAGCATCTTTGTAGCCTCTGCTGGACTCTCTCCAGTAGTTCCTTGTCTCTTTTGAATGGAGAGGCCCAGAAATGGACACCATTCTCCAGATGTGGCCTCAGAAGGGGAGGAGAACCTCCCTTGATCTGCTGGTCATACTGATAATGCAACCCCAGGATACCATTGGTCTTCTTGGCTACAAGTGTACATTGCTGGCTTATGGTGACCTTGTTGTCCATGGTGTCCCTAAGAAGGTACTTGCTGCTTCTAAACCATAGAGGAGCTGGTTTAAAAACACCTGAAATCATTCCTGGGATCATTAAGGTCATCTTCACTACTATGTAAGAATTGTCCCTGGTGCTTTGCCATTAGCTCACTCCCAAAACCTGATCTCAAGCAGAAGAGAGCTAAGGTGTTTGGATACAAGCCATGCTGTGACACATGGCCTCAGGGCCAATGAATCAGCCCTGGAAGGCTTTATTTAGTAGAGTAGGTGTTACTGATGAGACTGCACCGCTTTTGGCTCCATTTGCCTTGCTAAGTCCTTCAATACTGTCCCAGCAAGCTTTGCACCTTCAAACACCCCCATGAGTCTTCATGCCACATCTCAGAGCTCGTAACACCTACCCTCAGTTTCTCACTATAAAAACATTACCCTGGCAGGCTGCAGCACAGCCCACTTAATATTTCAGACACTTTGAACTGAAACCCCCTATCCCTTCTCCAGTAATACTAGAACTAGGGCCATGGGGCATCACACAGGACCCAGAGGAGCCTGAAGGCCAAATGCCATGTGCTATGGATCAGTTAGTCTGATGGCAACCCCAAGCTGTGTATGGTGATAGAAACCAGGCTGCACAACTGGACTTCAAGACTAGATGGGAGCACAACCCTCTTTGCTTTAACACTACAGAGGGAATTGTTGTAGTTTTAGGGGAACTGTGCCCTTAAAAGGCAAGAAAGACCTCTGCCAGTGAAGACATTGGAAATAGTTTGTGAGATGTCTGTTCACCTCACTTCCCAGCTAATTTTCATGTAATGAAAATTGTGGCACAGAGAATCTTCCTTTGGTAAGACATGTGGCAACATTCATAACCCAACAATTCTCTATAAATATACCCCTGGTTAAGTCTACAGAGTCCAAGAGAGTTCTTTAATAGGGTTATCAAAAGCAAGGTGAAGACATGGCAGCCAAATGTGAGGTCATCCACATCAATTCATCTTGCCATGTAGAAGTGCTCAACTTCTGCTTGCCATGCATGGAAAATATGTGATGGGATAGTTACTGCACCTCAGCCAACTTGTGGCAATGCCATATAGTCTGCCATAACTGAGTTGTGTGTTTGAACCCAAACATCCAGCTCTTCACAGGTGACAGGTTTCATCTCTATAAAGTGGTGGCATATGTGAACTTCTCTTTGACGAAGAAAACCCAACTTGTCTTGAATCCAAAATACATGGGTTTGGCATTCTAGGTGTATCCTGACATTGCTGCAGATATTACAGCAAACGTCTAGGTCTTCATCTAGCATGAGTATCCATATGTTGTTAGATATACAAAAGGACCTTATGTCAAAATGCTTGTGATCTACATCTCTTCGGAAGGCTGGATGTGCTCTGCAGGAATATGAGTGACTTGACTGTTGTGGAAGAGGGAGGGAGGGAGGGAGGTACCTCAAACAAAGTCAGTATAAAATCAAAGACACAGTTTGGCCTATGTTTTCTCAATGATCAAGTGACTGAAAGCTCACTACTGAAAAAGCCATTATGGCTTTGACTTAAGGAATTTGCATCTTTTAACACAATAGCTTTGATATTGGCCTAGAAGAGCCAACCTGTGGAGGTGTGATGGCCAACAACTAACCTCCCAACCACTATAATTCATAAGCCTCATCCTGAGAGTACAATGATACTGCTGTCTCATTTCTGTAGGTGTTTGGAGAAGATCCCCAAACTTCGCATTTGACCCATCTCAAAGGAGATAGTTGTCCCTATATTTTATCTTCAGGAGTAATTGCGTGAAGTTTCTCTGGCTATCCCAGGCCAGGTAGTGCAAACAAGCCAGGCTTCCCATCTGAGATAAATCATAGAATGTTAGGGGTCGGAAGGGACCTAGAAGATCATCTAGTCCAACCCCCCCGCCAGAGCAGGATCACCTAGACCTAGATACCAGTTCACCTGCAAGGGTGGAAGTACAAAAGGCTTTCTACATCTTCAGAGGTAACTTGGAAAATAAATGGTCTCTCTTGCACTGAGCCTGGAGGAAAAAGTTTCTTTAGCACCCACATCTCTGCTGACCAGAAGATGACGGGGCAACTGTGGCTCCTATAAAATAGGCATTTGCTGAGTTGGATGGGGCTTTGAAAACCTGTTTCTAGTGGGAGGTATCCCTGCCCATGGCAGGGGGCTGTAAGCAAATGATATTTGAGGTTCCTTCTGACACAAATCATTCTATGTTTCACTTCTATGGCATATGTCTACTTATTGAGTCCAGTCATTGAGGGGATAGCAGTTTTTCATTGCTATCAAACCAGGCTGTGTTTGAACTAGCATACAAAACATATCCCATCAGGCTTACAAGTCCCTGAATATCTCCCTTCTCTACAGTATTCAGCTCTCAGGGGCAATGGTGTTGCTACTATAATAAACATAGATGTTAGCTCTCTACTGCTGGGTATGTTGGACTTTAGAAATGCCACATATATTCCAAGCCTTTAGGAAATTCCCTAAATCCTACCCATTCAAAGTAAATCCCACATCTGCTTCCTCTGAAAAAAATTCAGCTGCATCTTCTATTGTACCTTTACAGTGGGTATCAAAAGCTTTTCCTCCAGTTTAGCAGAACTACAGCTTATAGAATTTTGACCTCTGAAGCACAAAGAGAAAGAAGAAAATAACAGGGCACAACATCTCCTTTAGTTATTATCCCACCAGGGCCAGGACAAGCTACTGAAAGGGAAATCCCTGCAGAAATTAAGGACATTCAGATATTTCTTTCTTTCTAAGAGGCATTCCCAACAGAGCCAGGGCTTATTTCCAAAGACGTGGCTGCATTCCAGCATCAGAGAAATATTTTCTTATGCAAATATTGACCAGTGTTGCAGGAAAAGGCAATAAAAAACTGTCAAAGGTGACAAAAGCTATTGCACTTGGGCTGTAACATCTGAAGCCAAATTTGGGGAGCATAGTTTCATTGATGAGATGGCTTTTGCAAGTAGAGGGTAGCAGTGGATGATCTGTGTTTCTTCATTTTGTTTTCTTCTTACTTTTTTTTAATTGGGGAAATTTTAGTCCTGGAAATGATGATGGAAACACTAGTGAATGCACAGAATCCTGTTATTGTCCAGGACTTAGTTGCACAATGATCCAAACAATGATCCAACACGTAGACCAAAACTAATAAAGACCTACCTGGCAGGAACAAGAAGAGGAACATTATGCATTATGGACCGACCTCAGGAATGTGAGCACTGGGTGGAAGAATATTGGAAAAAGATGGGAACTCCAACTCCAGAGAAGCTAGAAGTCCAAAGGAGGCCCAGGAATGAAAGGGCAGGAACTCAGTAATGATATACAAGTTGTAAGGTATGAGACAAAAGTCAGGGGTCACACAGATGAGGGTTTAAGTTACACATTGTTGAGGGAGAGGAAAAAGTGTTTGCAGCTTATGTTCAGAGGGGCTGGAGAAGACACAAGAATAGAGCACCACCCCGCAGGCTGTATAGGTGTGAGTCAGGGCAGTATCTTGCCCTTAAAATGACTTCATCTGCCTCCACAGCAGAACTGAATTAAAACCTCACAAGCTGAGGAGAGACACCTTAAAAAGTAATCTCTAATGCAGAACCTTGTCCTTACAGATGTAATGGTAAAAGAGTGACTACGTTATACCACATATACACAGGTAGTGTCCTACCCAGCTTTTGTTGGAAGCAAATGTTGGAAAAAATATTTTAAAAACAACAGGTAATGATGACTCTTTCTTAGGCAATATTCTCCTAGCTTCTGACATGGCTGAGTCTAGGGTAAAGTTTTATGGTATTCAGATGCAAATATACCAGACCTGTATTTCATGCCCGAGAACTCCCAATGACTCCCACTCTCCCATGGTCCTGAGATAAGGGCTATGTTAGCTGATAATCTCTTTTCTGCTACTTACCTCCTTCTGTAGACATGACAGCTCTAAGCCATACTCACCTGAGCACTATATAGTCACTTCCCAATGGCTCTACAGGAAACCCTCATTTATTCAAAATAGTCCTCTTCCTTCATCCTTCAATCTTCTCTCATATTATCATCAGCATGGAAAGTGTGAAAAATAGAATTTATACCCCAAGCATGAGCTGGCATATGAATCAGAAGCTAAGGATGGGTGTTGCTTCTAATGCTGGCATCTAGACCAAAAACTGTTGTCCATGTTCCCTCAATACCTCACCTTCAATATCTGACCATGGTGGATAAACTGTCCTCTTACATTGCCCGTAACCTTCTACTGACTATAGGAACAATGTAGTTGTCACTGCACCAAATGTTAGTTTGTCATGACAATTAATAAATCGGTCCAAAAGTTCACGAAGAGTATGAGCTTTCCACGACCCCTCTAATCCCTGTGTGTGCATAGGATCAAGTTCTTGTTTAGTCATGTGATGCCACCTTGATCTACATATGACATTGCTCTTCAGGTTTGACATCTGGGAGTAGTTTCATTGCAAAATGTTAATTGGGACCTTTGGGAATGTCACATCTTTCAAGAGCAGCCTGGTGTCATGGAGTCAGGTTAAGACTCACAAAACATGTGTTATGTCTTAACACCAGACAGCAAATAAGACCCACACACTCACTCAGTCCCACTCTGTTGGGGAGACAATCAGAAGAGTAAAAGGATAAAAACTGTAGGATTGAGATAAAGACAGTTTAATAAGTAAAGTAAAAGCCATGCCTGCAAGCAAAGCAAAATAAGGAATTCATTCACTGCTTTCCAAAGGCAGGATGGTGTTTGGCCATCTCCTGGAAAGTTGAGCTCCATCATGTGTAAAGGTGACTTCTGAAGAAAAAACCTATAACTTTGAATATCGCAGAATCTTTGAATAGTTTGGATTTGAAGGAACTTTTCAAGGTCATGTAATCCAACCCCCCTGAAGTGAACAGGGACGTCTGCAACTAGAGTAGGTTGCTCAGAGGTTGACCTGGAATGCTTCCAGAGATGGGGCATTGACCACCTCTCTGGGCAACCTGGGCAAGTGTTTCAGTGTTTCACCACTGTCACTGTAAAAAAATTTCTTCCTTGTCTCTAGTCTGAATCTCCCCTCTTTTAGTTTAAAACCATCAGCCATTGTTTTGTCACAAAAAGCCCATCTAAGAGTCTGTCCCCATCTTTCTGATAGACACCTTTAAGTAGAGAAAGGCTACAATAAGGTTTCCTGGAGCCTTTTCTTCTCCAAACTGAACAACCCCAACTCTCTCAGCCTGGCCTCACAGCAGAGGGCTTCCAGCCCTCAGATCATTTTTATGACCCTCCTACATGTTCATCCGCTTCCTTCTTCCCCCTTCAGCTTTATATGCTGTTCATGATGTCATATGGTCTGCAATATCCCAGCTGTGTCCCCTCCCTACTCCTTGTGTACCTCCAGCCTACTTAATGGTGGGATGGTGTGAGAAGCAGAAAATGCCTTGTCTCTGTGTGAAAACAACCCTGTATTATCAGCACAGAACACAGCCCTATGCCATCTACTGTGAAGAAAATTAATTTTACCACAGCCAAAAACAGTGCAATGTGACACCACAATGTGACCCAAAAGTCCTACTATCATGCAGATCAGGAGTTTACCCCTGGAAGATCCTGGTCTAGGGCTGCACTGCTGCTCAATGTTCAATACAACTGCTAAAGAAAGCTTTTCTCTGCCAGAGCTGGTGCTGGCCTCTGTCTCTGCACAAGTGAGATCTGTTGCTGCAGCACTGGTTACCTCATGGTTCAGGAAAATAGGGTGAAAAGGTGTACCACTAGGTGCCCACAAGGGCAGTGAAAGAAAAAAGATGGTGGTGCTTCTTTTGCCATGTTCAGTGTTTCTCAGTGCTGCACTTTCAGAACTGGTGAGGTTAAGCAGTGTGCCCGCCCATCACCTCATGACTCCTATTTATTTAGGTACAGGAGGCTAATCTGGCTCTGAGGAAGTCTCTATCTGACCCAATGTGGTGTCAGCAGAAACAGAGATGGTTGACATATTTTACTTTACCTTAGATGTGAGGCAGGCATTGGAAAAAAACACACCAGGTGTCACCCTCTTCAAATGGTCTGCAATAAGAGGGGGGTTCAAATCTGCAACCATACCCTCAGGAAGATGGGATTTGAAGGGGGAAGTTAGAGGTATAGGGATTGCTTCTTCCTACCTACCACGCACAAAGTGTTTCAGGGAGATTTAACAGTAAGAAAAACATACATACAGACACACACACAAAGATGCAGAGGAGTCTAGACCTGTTAAAGCCTTTTCCTTGCTGGCTCTGTCTGGCAGAGACTGAGTTTTAAAATACCAATGACTTTTCTTGTCACTCTCAGCTTTAATTTATTATTTTTTTAAATCAATAAATATCCTTCCACTCCTCCATCTGGAGGATTCCTCCTTCATCCCACCACTGCCAAGCTGATCAGAGCCACCTATGCAATGCCATTTGATCCAGAACATATTTCAATCTTGGCCCATTCTCAGCCTCATAAATTCCTGACATGATTCGGGAGGCGTTTCTGTTGGAAATAGCTCTCTGCTTCACTGTCGTATTTATAGAGATTGCTGCTGCCTCTGATCTGAGGCCAAACATGAGGAATAATTGCAGCAGGAAGCAGGACAGAGATCAAAATATTGTTTGTCTGGATTGCTTTAATTTTGAGATTATGGAAGTACCTCCACTTTCTGATAATAAGAGCAAAAGAAAAAAAAAACAAACAGAAAAACAGGGTACTGTTCAGGGATCCATTTATTTATTTATTTATATTGCTTTAGAGGCAAAGAGGGAATTGTTATGCCTGCTGCTGAGGACAGGGAGGTGAATTACATGTTAGTGACTTATAAATTCAGGAATCCTGTCCCTGAAGATTAGACCCGAGGTCCCCGCTTTTTAAAAATTTTCTGCTTATTGAAACAAAGCCAGGAAGTGCACATGACTCTGTGTACACATATGAGTGTCTGTGTGTACACACAGACATAGGAGGGAGGGGGTTGCAGAGCTGTAGGTAAGCCCCCAGGATCCTTGTCCATGTGCAGCTCCAGCCCGGATCAAAGCAGCCACACTGCTGCACTGGTCAGGACTGAAGCTGCACATGGACAAGGTGTTAATGATGGCAGTTTGGAAGGAGCCACACACCAGACAGGCAATTGCCCATGCTGAAGGTGTGAAGTCCTTGGCCATGTGGCTCATAGCTGAGTAGGAAAGCTGCAGGATGGGAATGCCAGGAGCCTTCAGACACATCATGTCTGAACTGGAGTAGCTGTGTTTGGAAGTGAGATACACATGCACATGCTGGAAGCCTAAACTGAAGCTTGTTGAATTTGATAGAAAAACATTTTTCACTTCATTAAGCTTTGGATTATACTGAAGGTGCAGCTGAGATACAAGATGGGGAAAAGGACAGAGCAATGTCTTCCCAGTACAGGGATGCCCAATGGTCTATGAGGTAGGTCCATGTGGTTCCTGGTGCTCTGAAACCCCACTATAAACATTACCCATCCCCATCTGACCATTGACAAAATTGAGGGGTTGTCTGGGACATTGCTAAAGCACAGAGTGATCTGGGACCTCACTGCAGCGAGGTATTAGGTTTGTCTTCTCCCACTACTGTGATTTCTGGGTGGCAGTACTTTGATACAACAGGGAATTAACCTTGCCCCACTCTTAGTGCCTTCAGAAGAGAACTACCCACTGTTTTGGTAAAACCCTTGGAGTCATTCTCAGGTACATGCTGAAATACATTCCTGAGTGGGCATCCTGAATTTATGCCATTGGCACTTGAGAGAGAAACCTGACTGCAATTTTGTTGCTGGGTAACAGCTTTGGGAAAAGAGCCAAATCCTGGGATGTGTTGGTTCAAATCTATTTTTTTTTTTCTGGTTAGAGAGAGCTCTCTTAATTGAGCATAGATATGGGGTAAGACATGCTCTAAGTTCAAAATAGAAAACCATCAATGCTTCCAGCAAGAGCTACAATCATATTAGCTTAACACAAGGGAATAATAAAGGGCTCAATTTAGAGAAAAAAATAGCAAGAGCCAACAGCTGGGAGCTGAGGCCAAAAAAATGCTGGTTACGAGCAAGTGAGCCTTGTAAATTGAAGGGGGAGGTTGACAGCCTGGGGCAATCTATCAAGGAATGGTTAAAGGGTTGGCCAGTCATTAGGGTGCCTTCAGGAAAAGATACTTTAAACAAATCCAGGTCACTGGGCTTAGTCCAGTTTTGAGGTGAAAAAGATTGTTCTGTGCTATACAGGAGATCAAATTAGGGGGTTCTGCCACCCTTAACAGCTCTGAATAGAGAAATGCCAGGAAGCACTCATGCACTTCTTAAGCTGACAGAGCAAATGGAAATTAAGCCATTTCACATTGCTTTTGAATTGTCATTCATATGCTGCATTTTCATTTTGCCCCCAGCAACTTGAAAGTAGTTCAGATACAGTTTTGATAAATACTGAAGTGGTGGAAATGAGATAAGGTCCAAAATGCACTGTGTGTCCGGCTTGATAGGAGCAGAAAGAAACTGCCCTGTCTGGCTGCTGACCTGAAGGTACCTTTGCTATCCTTCATGACAATTCTAACAGCATCACCCAGCACTGCTATTGCCTCAGATGTTGAGTCTACTGCCTCCATAAAAAATGGCAACAAATGAAAGAAGATGAAAAATAAATATTTTTAAGGTCCTGGAACAAACTGAAGGCAGAACCAAAATAGGTCTTGCAGTATTCATTCTTGACCATTCTTTCCTGAGCTCCTGCATCTTCTCAGAGGTAGGACAGAGAGGTTGACCCAGAGCAGCCTTTCCTACATTATTATATGGAGGGAAACTCATAGATGTGCAGTAAGATATGTAGATGAAAGGGTGAAAAAAGTGGTGGATTAATTTCAGTTTTCATCCAGAGAGCTGAGGCAGCAAAAGCTATAAAGGAAGGCTATAACAAAATGGGGAATTAAGCAATTGAGTCCTACCATATCTCTGTCATTCCCGTAGCACCTTCCCATGGAGCTGACCACCTCAACCAATAACTGTGGCTGGCAGTTATGTTACCCTGGAGTCTTCACCACAGTTAAAGTTATAATAACCTCCCTCTGGGTATAGAAGTAGCCCTGAAAATAAATAAATAAATAAAAAATTAACAAGCTCAGGATTGCCTTGAATCTTTTAAGTGACTCCTGACATGCTTCAGCCTCCCTCAAAATCTGATGCTAGTAAAAAGTATTTCTTTTATTTTAAAGAAGTTAAGGATAATAGAAAAAGGGAGAACATAAAATAGATGGAGAGGAAGACTGGGACAGATGCCAGAAGATCTGAAGCTAATCAGATCCAGATAATGTCCGAGTACAGTATCTCCGTCCCTGGGGACAGTACCCAGGACACAGTGCCAGGAGAATGTCAGTGCTGAGACTCCAGCACTTGCCTGCACCACCAGGGAAAGAAAATCTGCAAATATTTAGTCTGCCAGAAAGACTATTTCAATTAGTGAATGTCAGATCAAGGCCCAAATGATTCTAAAACATGTAAGGGTTTGGACAGGGTTTACCCAAGTCACATAAGGGTTGTTGCTTACTTAAGACTATTAGTATCTGACAAGCATGTACATCTCCAGGCACTCAAACTAGAAACTGCTTAATTTACACTAACAGTCATGGGATGGATCCCATTTAGTGTGAATTCCTGTGTCTCCAGAAAACTGAGCCTGGGCTAATTTAATTGCTTCTCATCCCTAAGAAATTTGCTTATTCATAAATAAAACCCCACCATCATTATCTGAAACGAGCCTTTTGTCACAGAAGACAGGGTGTCATCACTCAGCTGTGTTATTGCTAGCTTCAGTCTGACTGTTGGTCCTAATATGGTTATGGTTCATGCTTACACCAACAGTTGCGGACAAGCAAGGACTTTTTTGGAAATGAAGGAAGAGGGACCACTGAGCCCCATGTGAACATTCAAGTGAAGAGAGTCGTGTCAGCAAATGCAGCAACGCCAGCATTGCGCTGGTTGTCGGAAGGGTGCTGTTCTCACCCACCTTCATTTTTCCACACTAGTTATTTCTTTTTCTTCAAATAAGGGCAGGAAAATCTTACGGGTCAAGACAATGAACAACAAAGAGACCGACAGTAACTGACAGGGTGGAATTTAAGACTCAGCCTTAAGTGCAGATACTAGTTTAATCCCTGTCCCAGCTGCAAAAACAGTCAGGCTCTTCTCTGAATGGTGATGCCTGTCTATCCCCTCCCACAAATGTATCAATACATCAAGAGCAAGTTCAGGTTTCTCTACCAAAAGGGCTAGGTCCTTCTTCTTCTACTTTGGGTAGTGACTGAGAGTGCATAAGATGCATTTTCAGCTCCCCCTGAGCCATCCTGTACAGCAAGCTGTTCACTCCATATATACCTGTTCCAACTCTTCTGTCTCTGAACTCTGGGCAACACTGAACATCCAGCCTGCATAGAATCATAGAATGTCTTGGGTTGGAAGGGACATTTAGAGGTCATCTAGTCCAACCAATCTGCAGGGAGCAGGGTCATCTGCAACTAGACCAGGTTGCTCAGAACCTTGACCAACCTCAACTGTAATGTTTCCAGGGATGGGGCACCTTCCACCTCTCTGGGCAACCTGGGCCAGTGTCTCACAACTATCATTGGAAAAGTTGTCATCTTTATAACTAGTCTGAATCTCCCCTCTTTTAGTTTAAAGCCACCACTCCTTGTCCTGTTGCAACAGTCCCTGCCAAAGAGATTGTCCCCATCTTTCTCATAGAGCCCTTTTAAGTCATTAAAGGCCACAAAAAGGTCTCCCCAGAGCCTTCTCATTTCCAGGCTGAACAACCCCAACTCTTTCAGCCTGTCCTCACAGGGGAGGTGCTCCAGCCTTCTGATGATTTTTGTGGCCTTCTTCGCTATCTTCTCCAACAGGTTCATCTTTCTTGTGCTGAAGACTCTAGAGTTGGATGCAGTTCTCCAGGTGGGGTCTCATTAGTAGAGCAGGGACGATCACTTCTCTTGACCTCAGATCATGACTCACATCCACCCTGTTAAAATCCCCCTTTTCTGCCCCAAATCTGCCTCGTGAATGGTCTCTGGCCAGTGCTCAGGCAGTGTTGCCAAAAATACCCTAAACATATGCTAATGCGCAGGCAGCCTCCACAGATGAGGCCATGCACTGGGACTGTTGACTGTGTAGATCCCAGGTGCTTCTAGAGACAGAGATGAAAGGCAGAAGCCTGCCCTCCATCCCACTAGGATGTGATAGGATATTCAGGAGGTAAAGGCTGATGGGATAAACCAAAAAGACTGAAGTAATCCTCTCTTGGTTAGTGATGTTCTGTCCAGACTATGGATGAGTGCAGTGAAGTGTAGTGTCTGCAGAGCTTATTTTCCACTGACTTCATTTCAGGCAGCTCCAAGCTAGGAATTTTTTTTATTTTTATTTTATTTTATTTTTTAAAAAAAGGTGTTTTAAAGGGCCTTATAGCAAATACCTATATGAATTAAGTTTTACTATATCTGAAACTGGAATGAAACCCTCCAAAAGTGGCAGGAGAAACTGTTAAAACAGGATCAGACTGGAGTGTAGCTCTAGAATCAGGCCTGATTGTATGTATCTGCAGGGTATAATTCCATAGGTAGCAATGCAACTTCCCTGATTTAAGGGGCATGGTCCATATACAGACCTCTGCATGTAGCCACAGCCAACTTCTCCTGGCTAAGAGCTCCCTAGAGGTAATATATTAAACATCATCAGGGGCAAAAATGTATCACAAAGGAGCAAATTAATTTTTGCTTTTGTTTAGTTGGTATGTGAGTCAAAATCGTGTGTGTCTGAATTTATTACATCCTCATAGAGTCACTCTCTGGCTTTGGAAATCATGCAATTTATCTGCTGAAACCCACCAGGCTTAGAAAAAATAGAATTCAATGGATCAATTGTGCCAGGGGATGTTTCAAAATATTGCATTCAATAGAGTCACCCAAAGTAAGTGTTGAAATGTTACATGCGTTTGTCATTTTAGATGATTTGAGGACTCTTAGACACACAGGGCTGTCAGGGACAGTCCCTTCTACATGGCAAGCAGAAGGAAAGCCCAAAAGCATCACAAGAAACTGTCATACAGAGTCCAGATAGAAAAAAAACAAGTGATGGAGGACAACTGAGGGACCCTATTTTAGCCACAATCAGTGAATGAGTATCATGTAGGAAAATCAGTTTCAGTGTTTGATCCTCTAAAGTAAAAGCAGGTTTTGCAGCTATTTACTGTATGACCAGAGATTCATCAGTGTTAGCTATGCTTGGGCATATCTTGCCCTTCTGAAGCAAGAAGGTGGTTTTGAGAAGTCTGATTTTAAGTGCAAGGTTGCTTGATTATGTTGATTTAGTTCAATAAGACAAATAGGGCTAAACTGTAGAAAAAAAAAAAAAAGATGCTGATTTAGGGTCTTTCAAGTTTTAGAGTTCAAACCTTCTACTTTACATCTCAAATGAGTGTGAAAAATTGGACCTTGCAGATTTGTAGCCCTTTGCCTCTTTATTCTCCTGGTAGAGTATACCCAGTACTAGAGAAAAGGACTTTCTGAACATGATGTTTATTAATGGTGCTCATCCCAGCAGTGCAATCCTTATGCTGAGTAACAGCAGGAATTTCTTCAGGTCTCCCCACCATGCAGGGTTTTGGTGTTTGTGAAAAAATACCTACTATTGAATTCCTCAATAGGTGAGCCCCAAATGTGCTTTACATTCCATTGCTTCTAAACACACGTAGCCGGGCCTCATGGATTGATACCCTTTCTGGTCATCAATCTAACAGTCTCAAAAGGAAAGGTTTGTTGTTTTGTTGTTTTTTGGGGTTTTTTTCTCAATGACATGTGAGCTTTCAGTGCCTTGCAAATGATCACTTTCCTGGTGCACCCCATCCTCTGACTGAAT
>VYZU01034847.1:0-23881 GCA_013401355.1 Ceyx cyanopectus
TCTGTTGTGGGTGTGACTGCCCAGGGCATTCCTAAGCTGTATCCAGAAAACGTTAGTTTAGAAAACAAAAGTTCCTGTGTAGATCTTATCGGCTGGTATGAGAGGACAGCGAGCCTGCCCTTGAAAAGTGCTGATAAGTTTGTAATTTAGGTTTAAAGTCTTTGAACTTACATGTGCTTTACACTCACTTCCAGAGGGGATTCAGCTTGGTTATAGGCAGAGGTGAGGATTTGCTTTTTACGGCGCATATAGCAATAAAGAGTTGTGCTTCTGAATCTCAATCTCTAATTCACATGGACCCTTTTCAGATGATGATCCCACGTTGCCCTGCCCCTTTCTTCTTTCATCTTGAGACCTTGCTAGGAATCTGTCTTTGCTTAATGGTGCTTCAAACAAGGAATGTATTTCAACTAGTCCAAGTTCACTACCCCAGGAATCATGCATGTGTGTGTGAGTAGGTGTTAAACTACCTTAGTCGGGATCCTCAGCCTTCTATGTGTACCTGACAGCCATTGCACCTTGTGTTGAACAAAAAGTTGTTACCTCTGCTCAGAAATGCACTCTATGGTTGGCACAAAAGGGTCCACCCCCCAGCAGCATCCCTCTTCATAGTTCCTTTGTTCTAATCACGTTGAAGTTTGGTTGGTTTTTTTCCCTTTTTAAAATGTGGAATATCAGAAAATGTGCACTGTTAATCTTATCAGCTATGTCAAATACTGTATAGTAAATGTAACTGTTAAAAACATACTGTCAAGCGCATGTGCTGTTATGGTGTAAAAACTCTCATATTAAGGAGAACTTGTACATATTCTGGCAGCTGAAATTCAACAAGGCCACTTGTTCGCCCCTTCCATGTCAACACATGTTGGGCAGCCCCTCTGGAGGGCAGGTCCTTTTTGATGCTGATTTTGTCTTGTTTGGGTTTTTTTTGGCTTTGTTTTGGTGGGGTTTGTGTTTGTTTTTTTTTGTTTGGTTGTTTTTGTTTTTTTTAATGAGCCATGTGGCTTTTATTTGAAAAACTAGTTACTGACAGTTAATTATTTGTAAAGCTCTGCTTCTCTGAGGGAAGTACCATCTGAGCAACAGCTACAGGCTTTGGGTTGCTCACCATCAGAAGTGGCTTTAAACTCTAAAATAGCTTTCCATCATCATGGCTTTTGAGCTTACTGTTATGTTTTTAAGAGGTGCCGGGGGACGTTTTTGCACTGAAGACTAGTGTTTTAAAACACACACACTTCTCAGCAAAGCAATCCTTTGTGTCATTGCATTTATTTACCCATGTGTTTGTACATTTTTGTATTTGTTAATTTATGAATGATTTTTTCAGTAAAAATATATATTCAAGAACAAAGATTGCAGTGGTTGCTTCTTTAAAGGAGCTTGGGGTGTGTGGAGTTCTGTTGTTTTGGTTTTGTCTGGGTCATTTTTAAAAGCATGTGAGATCTATAAGCCCAGAAGCATAAGTGGTAATGAGAGTTTGAATGGAGAAGGGTGAGCCCTGAATGCTAAAAGCTAGTTAGAAAGTTCTCATTGGGCTGGCTAGAAGTAAATTGAGTGCAGGATGGGGATGCTTCACAAGTTTTTACTACTCTACATGAAGTCTTTTTTTCCAAGCATCTGATTTGGTGCAGTACTTCTGGAGGGGCTGGTTGCTTTTGGTAAGGTGGGCTTATGAAGATACTTGGCTGAAGGTGGTGCAGGGCTCAGATTTGTTGATGGGGAAGGTTGGTAATTAGAGTCAACAAACCCAGGCAGGCAGACCATTTCTTGCAGCAGCTTTAAAATATCTTTCTCCTGCTCTGCAGCATACAGACATGCTAGAATAAATAGCTGGCAGTTCTGGGTTGTTCCAGACTTTGCCTTTATTTAGCTATCAGTTTTCTGGGAAGCTTCCTCCCACCCACGGTGCTTGGCTGGAGCCTGTGGGGTGGTAAGCTCCTTCCAACCCCTTCCACCAGTCCGGGGGTGATAGCCTTGCTTCCCCTGTGCTTGAGGAGCAAGCCCAGCTCCTGGCTGTGCTCTGATGGGGTCCCTGGTTTCAGCTTTGGGGGATCCCCTTGGCCATGTTCCTCTATGGGTACCCCAGCTGTGAGGGTTTCACTGCTGGTGTCACCCCTGCACTGGTTGAGCTGGGCAGGGGCTGGAGGAGAGGGATGCACGTGTAGAAATTTGAGGTTGCCCCTTTACAGGAAAAACAAGGAGGGTGGGGTTAGGGCAGGGAAGCCTTCCGCCTGTGTCTCAAGCTTGTGTGTGGGCCCTCCTCCATGGGACCAGCTGCAAAAAAACAGCTGAGAGAAAACCCTACTTTGTGTGGGCTGGGCCAGGGGGGTGCCAAAGAGACGACCCCTGGGAGGGACCAGCATGGCCACTGCTGAAACCCAGCAGATGCAGAGTGAGGCTTTCCTCTAGAGCAGCCAACCCACGCCTGCGGGGGAGAGCTCCCTGCTCATGCTGCAGAGTAACTCAGCCTTAATGCTGCAAAATTCTGGAGCTTTTCTGCAGAGTGCATAAAAAAAGCCCAACCACCAAAGCAGGGTATTTTCTCCCAGTTCTTTTTTTCTCTTATCTCTGTGTGGCACAATAAGCCTGCCCGGCATGGCCTGGGCTGGCAGCTGGAGCTACACATGTCCCAGGGCATATGCAGCTGCAGGGCATCTCTTCCTTGATCAGCCAGCCCCAAGGCCCTGCCCAGGGTGATGCTCTGATCAGGAGCAGGTGAAAAGGCTACACAGGAGTGAGGGGGGGTGGCTCTGTCCTGTTGACATGTATTTTTATGGTCCTCTCCAATCCCAGCAGTCTGGAAGGTGAGCAGGGGCTAGTGAAAGGCAGGGGTGCTGGTCCCCGTACTGCAATGACTATGAAGGGGAAGTGTGAAGCTAATGATGCTTTGCATGCACTCATTCCCCTTTGGAGCACCTGCTCTAGAAATCAGGCTTATTTTCATATCTGATGAATAACACAAAAACCATAATGACTTTTTCCCCCCACAGATTAATGCAGTGCAACTTCTTCCTGCTCTTTATAGGCACCAGACTGGGGTGACTGTGCCCATGTAACTAAAGACAGGGCTAGGAAAACCCCTCTTGGCAGCAGATGGAGGCGAGTTACTCCAGTTGTACATGAATGGGGGCTGGTGAGTGCTGACAGTGTCCATCCTGGCAGGACAGGGCTGAGCTGTCTGGCCAGTGGCGTAGCCCTGCTGATGGTACGTGGCATTGGCACGTTCCCCAGTATTAGCCAGACTGATGCATGAGGTGATACTTCTGACAAAACCTTACTATGGCTTCAGAGGCTCCTCCAGCACTACATAGCCATTTTTAGGTTAAAAGTTTCTAGTTGCAGCATTTTTCTTGCTAGCCCTAAAGGTTACTGATTTCCTTCTAGGAGTCAGTGGGTTTGGAGACAGTGCCCTGAGTCACTGGCCACGCTGGAGCTTTGTGCCAACTTGCTGTGGCTCTTGTATTGACCTCTCCCCCCTGCAAAGGGAAGAGTGTTGCCCCCTCACCCAGCATGGCTAGGGGTTCCTGCTGGCCCCTCAAGGTCAAGGGCTTGCTGCTTCAGGTATTGTCCCCATGGAAGGGCAACATGTCCCTGGGTATTTATTCTTCCCTTGGGAAAGCAGTAGGACAATATTGACTTATTTAAGAAGGGCTCTTGATAGGAGGTGGGGGGAGAAGTGAACAGGAGTGGCAGGGTCATGGAGGATTAACTGTGGCTCTCAGGCCACTGCCCATTTCTAAAATCCTGCTGGGGAGGACTTCCCCCAAAAAAATTTCCTCTGAAAGACTGTCCCAGGTACAAAGCTCATGTCCCACAGTAGTGCTGATGGCTCAGCCCCACAGCAGTGTCTGCTGCACCATTGTCTGACCTTAACATCTTGTCTCCCACCGCTCCAATGACCCTTCACCAGCTGGCCACTGTGCCCATGACCACCCAGTGCCCCAGCAGTGCCTAATGGGACAAGGAGCCTCAGTGCTGGATCCTCCAGCAATTTCAGGCACCCCCTGGGCTGTGCCAGCCCCCTCCTGTGCTTCCCTAGCAGAGAGCCCTGAGCCCCAGGCCTGCCCTCCTGCATGGCAGCTTGGCTGCTGAAGGGCATGATGTCAGGGTTCTGTGACACTGATCTGAGCTTGCAGGCTGTGCTGTCTGGGGACTGATGACCAGGGCCACTAGCTCTTGTCTGTGTTATGGCTCCCAGGCTCTCCAACACTGCTGAGTGCACTGAGTGCCTACCAAACTGCTTTTGGCTAAGAAAACATCAAAAGGGGGAAAACCCAGTAAGTAACTCATCCAGTATGACCTGGGTGAAGCACCAGGAAACACTTCCTCTTTGAGGAGTGGAGACTCAGTGTGGTCCTTTACCCCACTGACATGGTGGGCAACATCCCCTCCAATGCTGGCAGAGCTGCACGATTAGTGGGTGAGTGTCCGGCCCAAACAGGCAGAGCTGGTCAGCCAGGGAGAACTACAGGATGCCTGGACATCCAGTTGAGAAATTAGTTCCTTAAGCGCTGTCTTGAGCCTAAGGGACAGCAGGTAGCGGGGCAGTTTCCAAAGGCCATGAAGGCAGTGGCACGTTCAGGACTCTCTTGCACAACCACCCCATATCGCTGGGACCGCCTGCTCACTGGTGTGGCGGGTTCCCAGAGAACAGGAATGCTTCCTTGGCCATAAAACTGCGAGTCACCTTGTGATTAGTGCCTGGCTCTGGGGACAACGTGAGCTGCAGCAGTGCCTCATGACCCACCAGTGAGACTAGGCAGCTCCTCCCTCCCCTGCTCCACCCTGAGAGCTGTCAGGGATATGCACTGTCTCCCCAGGAGTGTCAGAGTAAAACCGATGGCCTCAGCACAGTTTGTGCAGCCACTTCTTAGCCCTGCAGCAGTTTGCATTCGTTCATGCGTCAGGCTGGGCGCCCAGGAAGGGAGGGTGATACAGCCAATCTTGTACTGTCCAGGAATCACTCCCAAGCGCCCAGGCTTCTGCTTCCCCACTCTTATCTCGACCCTCCTACCCCTCTTAACTGCATTAAAGCAGCTAATCATGTTATCTGGGCAAAGGCCACAGTGTACATGTGTCCCAGGGACTTTGATAACAATAACTGTCTCTGGCCCATGGCTGAGACCTGATCCCTGAGCCTAAGCAGAGACCTTCGTCTGACAAAGCAAATTCATTCATAATTCAAAGCTGCTGCTTTGGCTGGAAACTTTTCACAGGTGAGCAAGTGGCTTGGAGATGCTATAGCCCAGCAGCCAACCCCCGGGCAGAGAGGAACAGAATACTCTGTCCTTAACGCTGTTTATTCCTGCTGGAGTTTGGAGCCCGGGTCGGGGTGGGGGGTGGGGGGGTGGTGTAGGTTTTGGGGGGGTGTCAGGATTTATAGCAGCTCGATGGCCAGTAAATCTGTCTGGCACTAGGCACAGGGAAGAGCAGAGTGACTTACCCAAACACAGGTCAGCTTCTTGCCTGAGTGAATCCCTACCACGCTGTTCTTTCTGCTTCACTGCTGGGTGTGTTTGTCAGAACTGCAAGCTCTGCAGCGGCGGCTGCACCCCCTGCTGCAGACCACAAGGCAGGGTGGCTGCATCTGCTGCCCCCCTGGCCAAACGTCTGCCAATCAGACGATCTGCTGCCCCGAGAAGAGGTAAAAAGGAAAAGCTGCAGAGATACAGCTCAGACCCAAAACAGCCGAGGGAGAGAGGAGCAATCCCCAAGCTTCCTCACCCAGCTGCAGCCCTTATTTCAACAGGCTGTAAAAAAAGGCAGGTGCTTCAGTAAAATCCGAAAAAGGTGCTGAGCAATGATTTGGAGTTGGGGAGAGTAATTAGTGCTTCCACCTCGATGAGGAGCTGTGCCCACAGGTCCCACCCACCCCAGAGGGGAGATGAGACAAAGCTCCTCTAGAGCCTGACCTTGTTCCCTCTCCCTGGGCCAGCTGCTCTGGGGTAGGATGTTGACGGGTCTGAGGGCATGTGGGTGGGTGTGTGCGGGCGGGGCCGGGCCACCCGGGAAGCCCATGTGGTGCCCAGAGGGAGGCTCAGGAGACGCTCTGCAAAAAGCTGAGCCGAGCGACCCGCTCCGGAGGTGCCAGGAGCCCAGAGCTGAACTGCCGGGAGCAGGTCGGGCCACGGGAGGAGGAGAAGAGAGTCCCAGACCCTCCGCCTCTGAGCTGGGAGCACTGGGAGAGAGGCCCGTGCCGCGATGAGGACCAGGAGATGCTCCTGCGGAGCCCGGCAGCAGCGGTGCGGATCCCGGCTGGGGCGTTGCGGGCACCGCGCGGTCCCAAGGCCCCACCTTGCGGCGGGCAGCGGCAGGGAGCCAGCGGCTGGGAGCCAGCCCAGCCTCGCTCCCGGGGCTGGGGACACTCCGAACCCACGTACCTCCGCTCCTCAGGCACGGCTGCGGAGGGACCCACGCGTGTTTCCTCACTGACACACGGGAGAAGCACGGGCCGGCAGCGCGCCTTGTGCCCGGCCTCGCAGGCTCCTTTTCCTTAGAACCCCAGAACCGTGGCTGGCTCCAGCCTTACCTTTTGGGACTTAAGGGACCCTGTCAGAAAGAGGGGACAGACTAGCAAGGCCTATTGCTGCAGGACAAGGGGTGATGTTTTTAAACTAAAAGAGGGAAGATTTAGACTAGATAAGACAATTTTTTTACTCTGAGGGTGGTGAGACCCTGGCCCATGTTGCCCAGAGAGGCAGTCTATGTCCCATCCCCAGAACCATTCCAGGTGAGGTTGGGTGGGTCTCTGAACAACCTGCTCTAGTTGCAATGGCCCTGCTTGCTTCAGGGAAGTTGGACTAGATGGCCTTTAAAAGTGCCTTTCAACCCAAACCAGTCTATGATTCTACCATTCATCCACAGTGGCTGTGCCAAGGTGTGTCTGGTGCTGTCCCTTTGGGGCTGGATGGCATCATGGGCTTGTACCGAGGCTTTGTGGGCAGTGTGCTGGAACTACATGGTGGGAAAGAGTGAGCCTGAAAGGAGGGAAGCAGAGAGAGTCCATAGAGAAAGTGCTTCAGGGGTAGTGAAGGGACAGAATGTAACTGGGGACAGCCTGAGGATGAAGGAATGAAGAGAAAGGGTGGTTCCTTGGGGTATTTTTCCATTCCCAGGAGCAGAAGTTTTCAGCCCAGCATCCCTCATATTTTCTGATCAGGGCAATGAAGCGAAGTGGACAAAATAAAAAACAGCTTGGGGAAAAACTGGGACCAGTTCATGCAAGAGGGAGAGAAATACCAGGTTTTCGGGGACATTTAAAAATGCAAAGTGAAAACCAAGTGCAAGTCTCAAAGTACCAAAGGAAGCTGAGCCACTGGTGGGTAAGCAGCTGTTGGCTTTTGCTTCCTTGGTGTGAGGGGAAGTCTGGCCTTGAAGATGCTCCCCAATATCCTTGTGACATTTCCCTGATTTCTCTGGGTGAGTTCCTCCTGTTCTTGCAGCTGTTGCTACCAAGAAGAAATCACTGTAACTATTTTTCAGTTGGTAAATTGTTTTGTTATGCACAGTGCCCAGCTATGGGAATGTCTGGTACGTGTCCCTCTTTCCATTCCCCCTTCGCTGAACAGAACTGGTTGGATCTGTGGTGGATTTTCTTGTCCTGTGATCAAAACAAGGGAAAGTTTTGAGCTGAGGAGAAATATTTGTCCTCAAACTCAGATATGATGTTTCATGTTCATGCTATTTTAGCCTTCTGCTTAATCCTTTTCTCTATTAATATTTATCAACATAACATTTTTATTTGTCTAAACGATGTCAAAGCTTTGCTTTAAAGAAAAAAAGTACTTCTTTTTTTTTTTAAAGCTCAGAAAATTTTAATCTCTTTCTTTCCTTCTTCCCTGGCTGCTTTGGCCCAACCTGGAGTCTGATTTTAATGAAATATATTGCTCTGTAGAAACATCAGATAAATGTGTGTAGCTGTAACACTGTCAGCCTCGTGAAATGGAGAGCTGCATGGTCTTCCTCATGCCAGGAGATGGATGCAAGGAGGTAAAAACACTTCTTCTTTACAGGTTTGTGCTTAGAGACTCAAGTGCTCTTTTGGCTGCTTTTGCAGTAAGGCACTGGTCCCAGGGTCCTGGCTCTCTCGCTGAGGCTCAGCAGGGCTGCATCCCCCTGCCCTGTTCATCACACCAACCTTTCACAGCTACCTGCTTTTGTGTGCCTTCCTCTGCCACTGGCACAGGAGTGCTCCTTCCTCCTCCTGGGTGCCTCCAGGAATTACTGTGGCATTCCTGGCCCCCAGACCTCCTAGCAGAGATCTGGCCAAGTCTATAAGGGTGCCAAAGTTGTCCGTGCTCTAACACTTTATTTGGATAAACTATTTGGCTGTTGGGATAGTAGGATCCTCTGTGGCTGTGGGGTCTCTGCAGAGAGTGTGAGCAGGTCTGTGATAGTCCAGCTGTCACAGGAGGAGGCTGGAATGTAAGTTGGGACAATTTGGGAATGCATTTAGAAAAGGAGACAGGTGTTTCTGCACATCCCATGAGCCTGTCCAGAGTTTTTTTCCCTTGTGGAAAATTTTCAGGAAACAAAGTGTATCTTAGAAAACCAAGGTGTTTGGAATGCTTAACTCATGGATTGCTGCTCCTAAGCCCTGATTCCCGGAGCACTGGATCCCACCAGGTGCTGTTGAAGATGTGGTGAATTTTTAAACCCAATGCTGGACTTCTTTCAAGTATTGTTTCCTCCTGAGATGCTGCAGTTCATGTTTTTCTTGACTTTACATGAATATTGGGATGTCTGTCAGTGGTTTACGTTGGCAGATTCCTGCTTCCTTCATGTATCTATCTTGTGTAAGTTGGATGATGTGAATCAGATATTTGGGTTATTCATGTTCTTATTTGGTAAACTTAGGATCATGTTTTGGGAAACTCACCCCAGCACTCTAGCATGGTCTGTGGGTATAAATCCACTTTGAACTAATAATGCTTATTGCCAATACTTTTCAAACTAGATAATGAATGAGAGAGGTTTTTAGTTAATATAAACCAGAGTCAATTTATGATGAAAAATATTGCTAGCTCTGTCAAGGAAAAGACAATCTGCTGAAATGTGTGACGGAAGTCAAGCTACAAACTGGAATGTTGTTCTTTGGTGGATTTCCAAAACCCTGCTCAAGCAGAGTGTGTGTGGCGGGGGTCACTTATCACAATCTGTCTTTGGACATGGTGGCCACACACTGATGCATGCCAGGTGGACCCTGTGCCACTGCCCTCTTTAGCAGTCTGCTTCAGCCCATTTCTGGTTGCATCCCAGAGCACATTGACAGACAGCACTGATGCTTATCACTGCTTTTCTGTGAGGAGAGATGGGACATACACTGAAGTTTTGGGGATGTGTATGGAGTTCTTTATAATAAACCTGGTGTGGTTTTTGTTGGTTTGTTTTTTGTTTGTTTTTTGTTTGTTTTTTTTTAACCAGGAGTCCAAAAGTGAGTAGAAGTGAGAGTCAGGAGAGCCACTGGATATCAAAGTGCTGATGTATCAAATTGAGATGTCCACAGAGTTAAGGCTTCCCACCTTGCATTTAAAAGAACACAAGCATTGATTATGTTTTTGCTCTTCTTCTCAAGCAAAGCTGACACTGTCTGACAATGATGGAGAATACTGCACTACTACTGGTTGCCTTCTCAAGCTGAAGATGAGACTCATGTATCAGGAGTTCAAGAAAGCAGAGCAATTTTGATGCCAAGGCTGGTCCATGCTGACCAAAGGACAGTGTCAGGGCTGGGGTGACCATGCAGCTGCTTTCCCCCTTGGGCTGCAGATGCAGGCAGATGGCCCAGTGGGATGCTGGAGATAGCAACTCCCAGGTGTCTTTGCCCCTTCTCAGGTGGGAAATGTGCACCAGCAAGGTCAGAGCTGAGCTGTGGCCCAGAGAAGATGAGGCAACCTCTGACTCCAGACTCTGATGGGGAACACAGCTCTCAGGTATCACTGTGGAATTAATGTGCTCTGACACATGCAGTTATTTTAAACATTAGCAGATTATTTAAGGCAGAGCAGCATTCGGATTAACCAGGCTGTCTCCTTTAATGTGGGAATTGGTCTTTTCCTTCTTTCCTGTCTCTACTTGGAGCTGGCCCTCTGTGAAGAAGCTGAGTGTGGCAATAGATGGCACTGCAGGGACAGGCTGGAGCATCTACCCATTGTGCCATGGCCTGAAGGGCACTGCTCTGCTTGGGGCTCAGCAGAGCTGAGGACAAGGGCTGGCTCCTGGCTACATCAGTCTGGGCTTGGTGTCTGAGCTGAAAATACATAAACTGGGCAAATCTGGTGAATAGTGGCTGCAGCAAGACTTTGCAATTGTAGTTGAATTTCTGCCGTAGCAGGACTTTGTTAGCACCTGAATTTCTGCTTCTGCTTCAATGTGGTGCAAATGGAGGCTGCTAGCATCGAAGAACATGTCTGGAAACACCTGTCTGTGAAAAGAGCAGCAAAGCAGACAGCAGTTTGGAGCAGGAGGGGAGATGTGGGGCAGAGCTGCAGCTCTGGTCCACGCAGGGAGATCTGCTTGGCCAGGCAGAGGTGAACATAAGTCCTCTCTTGATGCTTGGTGCCACCAGGTCCAGAGGCAACCCCTGGTCCCTGAGCAGGCCCTGGCCATAGGCACAGAATCTTGGCTGCAAACCCCTCCTTCGCTTTTACCTTCTTGCAGACTGCAAATATCCAGTACAGTGGATTATGGTCACCAGGCCATTTTAACCTAAGTATTCCTGTCTTAATTTTCATTGAAATAATGTAATTTATGTGCTTTGAGGCAGGTTTGATCACTTGGTGCTTACAAAACCCACGGAATAGGTCTGCACCTGCTGCAATCTGTGGAAGCAGGTTTGGGCAGAGCAGTCCAGGAGCCGTGTCTGGACCAGTGACATGCAGCAGACCCATGCAGGTAAATGCTGGGTTCATGGTGCTGGGCTCTCAAGACTCAATATCCACTCTTAGGGTGGAAGTCCAGGGATTTCAAAACAGTGAGTGTCAAGCACTTTTGATTCACTTGCTGAGCAAGAGAGCTTTATTTTGAGTTGATACCTGTTTTGTGGAAGTTACTGCTCAGACCAGGGCTGAGGTTCCAAATGTGCTGCTCTTGCCTAGGCCACATCCAGACCCCACAAACCGAGAGCCTCCCATTGAGCTGGGGATTTGGGGAAGGATATAGAGGGCTCTTGCCTGCAATGTCATTTGGAAAAACACAAATCCTTTGAAATCAGCTGCAGTCTATTATCAGCCTTCCTAATATCCCTAATTGCTGGGGAGAACTTGCTTTAAGAGAGGCACGGAGGCAGATTGATTCTGTATCATGTTGGCTCTCCAGCACTTTGGGGTTTTTTTCAGTTTGACCTCAGCAAATACATCTTCCCAGGTGACTTTGTGCTGTGCAGGGGAGCAAAACGTGCTCTCATTGCAAGACAGGCTTCCTCGGCTCATTCACAGCCTCGGCAGTTTCATGGGTGTAATCTACAGAAAGATGAAAGCCATTGTATTCCTTTAGTGCAGGACCAAGTCATCTTGCTTCGAACATTAATGATTAAAGCCCCACTGGCATTTGTAAATACCTATATTTTAATTAAAAAACACCTCACTGCTTGACAACTTAGGCAGCTAAAGTGTCATTGTGCTTACCAAAAGAGAATGAATTATTTATATTATATGCTTAGCTCTTTATTTGCTTGGGTTTAATGTACTGCATAGGCACTCTGTATTGATAACAGCACTATTTTGCTTCCACTTAATCATCACAATTTAAAAAAATTTATTAACAAGAACAAAAATGCTGGCAGATCTGATACTTCACTGCTGACGGCCTGTATTTCCTCCCAGTCTCGTGTCACAGTAATTGTGGTTTTGCTGTGAAGAGGCTGTTTCACAGTTCACTGTGGTACTTAGTGCCGTGTGTGAACCAGGATGGTGGTGTTTGTCACCACAGTGGCATCTGTGACCGCAGTGGTGCTGACACGGATTTGTTTCACTCTCCTTCACTGGGGGGTCTGTTGGTTCCAGTTCATCTACTCACTGCTTTAATAACTCTGACTCTTCTTGGGTGTTTATTTTTAGGGTAATGTAGTCCCTGTGGTTTTCTGGCTTCTCCTGTTTCTCCTAAAGTATCCTGCAGCCGTGGCAGCAGTTCAAGGTGAATTACAAAAAGTATCTAGAAGCAGAGGACAAGCTGCAAAGCTGATATGTGGATGTAGTCAGGGGACGACCATGTCTTTTCTGGCCTGGTGCACCAGTCCTCTGCCTGTTTTGATTGCCAATAACCCTGAACTTTACTTTCCTAGAACTGAATTCACTGGAAAAAGTGAACTTCTGGACAACTTAGGAGACAGTTCACAGGGACAGGGTGCCTCGAGCAGAGGTGCTGCCCTGGGCCCATGATTTGTAGCCACTGTGCAGAGTGCATGGTGCTATGACTGCACACAGAGCTGCTGTGGGGTGCAAGGTGAAGAGGTGTCTTAAGAGTCAACTGTGGGAGCATCAGCTCTGTTTTCCCTGCAGTGGCAGCAGAGGTCTCCCTTGGGTGTAGCTTGCCCCTTCCTGGCTTATCTAACCCATACGTTGTCCTCTTGGGTACAGAGCTGTCTGCTGCACTCACTGCACAGTGTGAGTATGTGGTGCTGCCAGCACCACTCAGTGCTGGTTTTGTGGCATCACTGCACAGATTTGGTGAGGGATTTTCACTGGAGGCTTGCCCAAAGCAGAGGCAGTGCTGAGCCCTCTAGGTTGCCATCTTCCCCATCTGGACCAGAGACCTCAAAGCCTTGGCTTCATGTTGAGGGCAGCTGGGATCTCATTTTGATACAAAGCAGAAGGTTTTGGGGAGAGATGGGTAGAAGCTAACTTTGGGGATTTGATTTAATTTCTTCTTCCTTCCCATTTGGAATTAGACTATAAATTTACCAAATTTATTTCAGATAAGGTCAGCCACTTTCTTGTGATAATTTGAAAATATTTTATTTAAATTTTGATCCCCACTCCTTTTTCTCTCTGTTTCAACTGTCAATTATTGAGGTTTTTGTATTTGCAATTCCAATGTGTTGGGAGTCAAGCTGCCCTGTTGCTCAGCAGACTCCACACTGGGATTGCTGTGTGGGTGTTAATGTGGTAGAACACCTTGTCAGTAACTGTACACCATTCAGGTGCACAGACATGCTGTGGGCAATCTCCTGACTTCTTTTTCACAGTCTCTTAGCAAGCAAAGGAGTTTTGATCCTTAGTAAGGTGCAATGATGCTGTTAATTCTGCAACAAGGAAGTCTGTTTGGCAGATCAGCTTAGAAACCAGGAGCTAATGGGCTGCATGAGAGTGTTCTTGCATTACAGCCATTTCTCAGTGCTGGGTTGTGTTTGGTAGAATAATAACAGACTTTGCTGTGTTAAGGTAAAAGGACATCAGCTGGGAGGTAATGGAGCAGAGAAACCTGTGAATACTGCTGCTGGGGTCACTGAGCTTCCAGATTGGTGTGGCCGTGAAAAGGTAAGTTGAAGATTGTTGAGTGGTTCCAGGAGTGACACTGAAAATACCAGACCTGATTTTGGACACCACAATCGAGAAAACTCTGATTGCCATAAATGGCTGCTGAGGCATGTGTAAGATCAATATGTAATTGTAATGTAAGTGTGAGGTTCTCACAGATAATCACAGCTATGTATGGCAGGAAGGGGCATGAAGATGTACCCTAATCCATCCTCCTATACCAAGATCAATAATTCCAGACCATTCCTGATAGATGCTTAAGCACCTTTTTCTTTAAAGTCTTAATGATGCTTCCACCTGCCAGTGTCCTTGGGTAACCTACCCCAGGGCTTTACCATATTTCTGCTATGGAAGTTTTTACCAACAGCCATCCTGATTGTCCCATCCTATTTTTTCTTGTCTGATTCCCAGCAGATACGGAAAACAAGTAATTGCTCTTTTCTACAGGAACCTTTTATGAGCGGAAAAGTGTTAGCCCATCTCCTCTCTGCCTTCCATTTTCATGAGTTAATTGACCCATTTCCCTTCATCTCTCCTTAGAGGCTGTTTTGTACATCTCTGGTTACTCCTATTGCTGCCCTTCAGGCTCTTGACGGTTGGGTCCTGTCTTCCTTGATGAGCAGTGCCCAAATGTGGATGCAGAACTCACAATAAGTCTTTAGTACCGGGGAAGGGAACATTTACTTCATGTGTCTCACATACAGCTCTTCTGTTTATGAATTCCACAAGATAGTTGCAAAAAAAAATAAACAATGTCCTGGTGGCCCTTGAGATTTGGGCACAGTGGAGATGAGAGCCATATAAGTACATAGATGGATGCATGGATGAAATGTAAATTTTCACCAGTCAGACAGAAGAAACTGAGCTTGAGGGAGTGTCCACACAGGGGACAGGCTGCTGCTAGCGTACGTGCAAGTCTCAGGTCTGCCTCCACGAGGACCAGCAGCAGGTGTGGAAGGAGGGGTTCATTCCCACCCCACTGGCATGAACCCTGGGAGCACCTCACCCACTTCAGGAGACATGTTTAGTTCCCTCTGTGGACATCCAGGTGGGGTTCATCATGCTGGTGGCTCCCAGCCCCTGTGGGCTTCATGTGCTGAGAGGGTCTGAGGCTTTCTGCTGCTAGACTTGGCTTTCAGTGTCTGTACCTGTAGGCATATTTATTTAAGCTGTTCCTCTCATTTGCTTTTCACTTCTGAAGGGAAAAGATTTATGTGAAAATACGAGTTGCACATTTTTTTTCCTCCCCTTCAGCCAAAGTGTTAGGCAGGAGGCTGGTGAGTGATGCAAAGTTGGGCTATGCAGAGGATGGTGGGGAGGCGTTCTGAGGAGCCCACGGTGGTGGCTGGAATTCCTGTTACCATAACAACCCAATGCAGCCCTTAAATATAGAGCCAGTTTTACCCCATAGCCCCCCTCTGTCCTTTCTTCTGTAACATGGGAGCAATGGGGCTTTGCTTCCTTCTTGCTGCAACTGCTTAGAGTTTGAAATGTCAGAAACAGGGCCAACTCTATGGCAACGTAAACCCTGGTAAGTGTGGTGTGTGAGGTCAAAGTTTGATGGTCCTGCTCCATTCAGAGCTCCAGTGTGTGGGCTCAAAATCCTTGTTTAGCTCAGTGAAGATCCTCAGACAGGTTGGACTGAAAGAAAAAATCCCTTAGCAAGAGTGGAAAACATTTAACTGCCAAGGCAGATGCTTTCCTGCTGCCACTTTGGCTGTGGTGGCAGGGAGGGGACCGTTGCCGCTTTGGGGCTGGCCAAGGGGTAGAACTGGGCAGGAACAGGGACAAACTACACCAGAGCAACTGGGGCTTCTTATCATTTTCCAAAGGAAAGCTTCACAGAAGGAGCTGTCCTGTTTTTGTGAGCTACCTTGTGTTTTTTCCCTTTGCAAATGCTGTCCCAAGAAATGTCCCCACCAAGATCTTCCTTCCTGTGACCCCTGCTGCTGTCCCATTCCCATGAGCACTGGGAGTCTGCAAAGGCACAGCAGACACGCACTGCATGTTGAGCTCCATCTGGCTGCACCAGGAACAGACCCCAGTCACTGGAATGTGGCATTAGTATCTTTCAGGAACCAAAACAGAGGAGACTCCTCAATGCAGACAAAACCAAGAAAGATAGCTGGGAGGGAGGCTCAGTACTGCAGCAAGCTGTGGGGAGCAGGGGTGAGCGGGAGCACTGGACAGCTGAGTGCAGCCGTTAGCACCAAGCAGCGAGCACACAACAAGGCTGCAGGGCACAGCTCTCCTCCCCAGCATGCTCCAGTTGCTGGTGCTGTTAATGAATCCAGCAGAAGTCCCTTAGCTGGGGAGAACAATCATCTCATTGAAAATTCACTGGATGCCTTTGGTATCTCCAGTGGATGATTACACAGCAAAACCATATGTTCAATTGATGTTTACTCCTCAGCAAACTGTATAAAATGCTCTTAGAAGTTTTTTGGTTTTTTGTGTTTTTTTTTTTTTTAATTAAATATTGATGTTTATAACATAGATCAGGAAGAGTCCTAAACTGCAGGAATTATTTACTGGTACNGCTCTTAGAAGTTTTTTGGTTTTTTGTGTTTTTTTTTTTTTAATTAAATATTGATGTTTATAACATAGATCAGGAAGAGTCCTAAACTGCAGGAATTATTTACTGGTACAATATAGAGCCAGGATCCTGACTCCACTGTAATGTTGGCTTCATTCTGTTAGTGCAGTTAGTGTAATTTCATTATCTGAGTTTGTTGGAAGGATACTTGAATTACAAAATCAAGCAGCTGATTGATACAAAACGCTAAAATTAAGGTTTTCTCATAAAATCCCAATTCCTCTCCTTTGTTAACCTACAGAGAGCTGCAACCTGCAAATGTCAGATGAATCCTTTGTTTGCTTCCCCTCCAATAACAATTTCATCCATGTTAAGGTTGTGCAATTTTCTCCAAATCTGCTTGCTGAAAATGAAAGAATCTTTGATTCCTACTAGGAACTGACAAATCACATGGAAAATTCCAACCTGAGCAGTTTTAATTTTGGCATAGTTACAAGTAATTGAACATGGAATAACTTGGGTGGGTCAAGCAAGTATCTTCCAAATGCAGCAATAGAAGACAGCTCCTCTGAAGTGACTATTTTATAATTTTAGATATATTTTCCTCCTGTTCAGAAACTCTTCTGAATTGGAGTTGAAAGTTATCAGGTCACAAAACCTAGGATTTAACAAGGAAAGTTACTACTTTGGGATGTCATAGCCAGAAAGGAACACCAGGGTTCAATATGAATTGAAAATTGAGTAAGACAACAAGGGCTTGTCTTCCATCAGCTGGTCATCGTCTTACACTTCTCTGTATATTTGTCGAGAATTGTTACAGTGCTGTTTTTTAACCTAATGTATTGATTAGTCCATTGGGATGAAGAACTGTGAGAAAAAATTGCACTCAAAAAATACTATGGTTGTATGTCAGCTTTGTAGCTGTAAGGCTGTAGCTTTGACACTGAGTGGCTTAGGGTGCCTGGGGGGCTCCAACATGCTCTACAGTCTTTCTGAGTAACTGATCACTAGATACATTGGAGAACAGCCTCCTGGAGGCATATTTCAAGGAAAACATAACTGTCAGACTCTATAGGATGTAACTTGCAATTAAGTTTTCACATTCATCCACTTTCTTATAAATACTTGGGTAGATGGGAACTAAATATAGCTACTGGACTCGTGAGCTCCAAAAGAAACAACACTGTGTTTTTACTTCTACAGAGTGAGCCCCAGGGTCTGGGCAGAGGATTGACATTCCTTGATGGCAACATAACAAGTGAGAACTGGAGTGAGTCAGCATCGTGACTGTATGTATAAAGTGCATTAGTGTAATATTTAGCCACTAGAAAAAAAGTCCTGTTGGAGTTTAGGCTTCCAGCCCAAGCAGTTGTGGCCCAGAAGACCTGCACACAGCACAGCTGGGCAGGAGATGCTTAGATGGGTGTTTCAAAGTTCCTGCTGTGTGTTGGTGTTCCCCAAGGGCTAGAGCTGCTGTGCACAACCTGCCTGGCTCAGAGCTGCTCATGGTGCTTTCTTACAGCATCAGGGAGCTGCTGATCTGTGCAGCTTTCCCCCAGCAAACCATTATGTTTGAAGTAGGGAGGAGGAGGCAGCTAATTTTATGACCCTTTATTCCAAACCTGGGGAGACTTATTTGTCTCCAAGAGCCATGCAGGACTTTCCAGTGCCTCTGGTAAACCTGGTGGTACCCAACACAAAGGCACTGAAGCATCAGGGCTTGTTTTACCTGATGTCTATACATGTCCTCCCATGAGACATGTTTCCTCCCAGCCTGCAGCTTTCCAGTTGCTCAGGTCCAACACAGACTCCTGCTCTTTTTTTGGGGTACTCCTTCAAATTCAGGAAAGACTGCATTGAAACTTGGAAACTGTGAGCAGGCCAAACGATCTGCTTGTATCTACAAAGTCACCCCACTTAAAATGTGCTTTAGTCCATATTAGGTCTGGAGCATCACATTTCTCCTGATAAAGCAAATGGTTGAAACATTTGGTCTCAGATTGCACTGCAAAGACTTGTAAAGCAAACCACTGAAGTTCCTGGGATGATTCCCCAGACTGCTGCTTGTTTGTTCTTGTTCCTATCCTAATTAATCCTTTTCCACAGGGAAACTTTTGATTTGGTCATTTTCTTGTAAAATTGAACTGGTCTTTCTTGGTTTACTATATTAAGTATCCATCTTCATGGATTATAACTTAAAGGATTCACTGATGGGTCCTTCTACAGGGACCCATCAGTGGCCAATGTCATCTCAGAAGCCATAGGGAAGTGGAGAAGAGATGCTGGGGAAGTGGAACAGCAGAGCTGTCCTCAAGTTATTGTTATGGAAGCTTCAAGAAAATACCATTTTTATTGCAGGATAAAATACTTATATTTATTACCCAGAAGAAACTATGCAAGCTCAAAAATTGTGTTTTTTGCAATGCGTAGGTATTGAATTCCCTTGCCCGTAGTATTTCTGGGGGCTATTAGCTGCTTTAACTGGAAAAGTGGCTGCTGGGACACTGGGCATTTGCTCTCAGAGGATTTACTCTACCCACATTAGCCTCCAAACTGCTGCCATCCATCTTCCAACCTCCTTTCCTTTGAAAGCAGGATTTAGGAGAACAAACACCAAGGCAGGAAAGGTTCATGCAGCTCTATGTGGCACCCCAAAAGTCAATTCACATTTTATCAGGACTTCTGCAGAAAGGAGAAAAACACCCATGCAGGACAAATAGCTTTAGGCTAGGAATAAATCGTAGCTGCTTTATGGAGCTTAAGATCTATTGAAATTATACTTGTGTTGCCCTTGGTAATCAGAAGAGCTGAATTGCTGCTTGGCTTCCCTAAGCCCTCCCTGAGCAACCCTTCCCATATCAAAGGGATTGGTCAGGGCAAGGCAGGCAAAGATCACCCACCCACACACTGGGCTTGAGGAGGAGGCTTTGATGTGTTGCTGAGCAGAAGTATTTAATTAACCTCTATTGATTTTGATGGAGAACCACCTTCACTTTTTATGTGCAAGAACAAAAAAGACTGTCTGAAGAGCAGCCATCACTGCCAAGTGAGTGCTGGGATGGGCTTGGTTCACCCACAGCTGTTTTTCCAGTGATGACACTGTGGCTCACATTTGAGAATGTGCCAGAAAACAGAGATACAGCAAGGAATTTGAGGAAAACTAGAGAGAACATCTCTACATGCCTTATGTTCCCCTAGGATTCTGGGTGGTACAAGGTGTGTGAGGAGTGGAAAAACACCCCCCTCCTTCTAGTGAGCAAGCAATGACCTCTGAGCAGAGAGAGAATGTGCCAAGGACTTGCTCTGCATTGAGGTTGAAGGGAAGAGGGAAAGTGGATATCCCCTAGCATCAGCTGCCAGGGCAGAGGATGTCAGAGCTTCCAGCCGTGGTGAGCCACAAGGCACAAGTGTGAGGGGGTCACCCCTCAGCAGCCTGACACTGTCCCAAGGGCCAGTGGCTGCCCAGGGCTATGGCTGGGTGCTCTGCTTGGTTCTGCAGACCATAAAGCATGAGGAGGTAGGTTGAAAATGAGGTCTAAAGTTGGGCTTGAAAGGCTGTTAAAAAGATTTTGGAGAACAACTGTGAAATATTGAAATGGCTGCTTGTTCTTCAAACATGACAGTGGGTGAGAAGTTCAGGAGTTTGCTGGGATTTCCTGATTTACTGGGGTGTAACTACTTGAATGGAGGGCCTTTTAAATTTTGTATTAAGTTGTCTGGGTTGTTAATATTGAATTTATGGAAAAAGACAAAGATAGGTAGCTGACAACTTAAATAAAAACCTCTTTTATGACATACTGAGCAGGCTGGTGGGAGTCCCCAGGACTACTGTTCCCAGAAGGCACCACCTACAAAGCCACAGGAGTTTAGCCAGATTGTGTCTTTTCATCTTCTTAAAACCAGGTGACAATACTTTCTGTGTTCAATGTGGATTTGAGGTGTGCTGAATCCTCCTCCAGACCTGGCAGGAGCATGAGCAAGGATTTCAAAGACCACCTCTACACAAAAGCAGCCTAATGTGCTTTACAGAAAAGCTGCATTACAACTGTTTTTTTGCAGAAAAGAAAGCATTCACCAGAGATCTTAATTCTGTGTTATCAGGGAGAGTTTGGACAGAAAAAAATGGGTTTTAGAGCTCTTCAAGACTAGGAGTTCAGAGGTGCTACAGATTTTTAAGCCCTTCTGACTTTTGACATTTGACTTTTCTGGATGCTCAGTCAGATGGGAAAATGAGTTTCCGTGGTGCAGGGATGGCTGGGTCAGACGTTGGGATAAAAGTTTTGCTGCAAGGCTGTTGGGAATGTTTGTGCTGAAATCTAAAGCAGATTGGAGCAGGGGGTGGATTTCAGCTTCTTTTTGCTGAAAGACTTGAGCAGGAGGCTCTGTTCTTAGGACAAGTGCTCATTGTTGAGGTATTTCTAAAAAATTTAAAATGTGCTGTGCTCCCACCTTTTCCAGCTACACCTTTGAAAAACAAAGTGACTGGTGAGCAATGCACTGAAAGATGCTGCACATGAAACTGCCTTTAGGAGAGGGCCTCAGGCTGCAAATCCCAAGGGGAAAGAAAGATAATTGTCCCTGGCACCCTTGAAAAGGGGCCATCCAGGCATCAAAAAAATGTAACCTTTAGATGTCTCCATCATCTGTTTCTCCAGATAGCTCCTTGCTTCATTGCTGGCTCTTCCCAGTCCTGCTCTGCACTGCCCATGGGCACAGTGCAATAGCCTGGTGTCAAAATCCGGACTGACAGCCCCCTTGGGGCTGAGCACTGCAGCAACACCCCCTCTGCTCTCAGCATCCTCCACCCCTGCAGAGATCAAGGAAGAAGAGCTGCATTTTTGGTAGGTTATTGCAGTGTTTTCATCTTGTACCATTACATCCGATTTGTTCTTTTTGGTTAGCTGGTGCTGGGTATTATTCCCCAGCAGAACTCATGCGTACAGCAAAAAGGGCATGTTTAGAAGAACTCATTAAAATTCACAGGGAGTAATTCTGTCCCATGTGAAGAAGTTTAATCTGAGGCAGCCTTCAAAAATGGCTTATTGCAGCTTTCTGCATCACCCACACTTTGGGGAGAAAGAGAGAAGGAGAACACAGTGTTAGATAAGCTGCTTTAAAATGATCTTCATAATCCTGCAAATTAATGTGTATTTTATTAAAGACAAGTTACAGATGCAAAATAACCCAAGAACTGCTGGAAGCGACCATTCCCAGAGATGATTTGTGTTATTCCTGCAGCTTTGACTTCAAGGAGCCAGCACCACTGGTGGCACAAAATGCCCAGCTTTTCCTCTAGGACCCAGCTTCAGGGGAGTTAGACCCCTTATTGCTAGAAATAACATTAAATAGTCACTTGAAATGAGAATTGATTCTCACCATGCCACTTTGCAGCCACTGGCATGAGGATTCTGACCCCAAAGAAGCTCCAGGTTGTGAAATGGCACAATAGAGAGGAGAAGAAAAATGCGTTTTCTCAAGACCTAGGGCAATTGAAATCAGGGAGTGGCCAAGAAGGGCTGATTCATGCAAGTGTTTCAAATCCTGCCTAGTTTCTGACAGTTCCTCACAAAAGATGAGTAAAAAAAAAAAAAAANAGGAGGCTTTGATGTGTTGCTGAGCAGAAGTATTTAATTAACCTCTATTGATTTTGATGGAGAACCACCTTCACTTTTTATGTGCAAGAACAAAAAAGACTGTCTGAAGAGCAGCCATCACTGCCAAGTGAGTGCTGGGATGGGCTTGGTTCACCCACAGCTGTTTTTCCAGTGATGACACTGTGGCTCACATTTGAGAATGTGCCAGAAAACAGAGATACAGCAAGGAATTTGAGGAAAACTAGAGAGAACATCTCTACATGCCTTATGTTCCCCTAGGATTCTGGGTGGTACAAGGTGTGTGAGGAGTGGAAAAACACCCCCCTCCTTCTAGTGAGCAAGCAATGACCTCTGAGCAGAGAGAGAATGTGCCAAGGACTTGCTCTGCATTGAGGTTGAAGGGAAGAGGGAAAGTGGATATCCCCTAGCATCAGCTGCCAGGGCAGAGGATGTCAGAGCTTCCAGCCGTGGTGAGCCACAAGGCACAAGTGTGAGGGGGTCACCCCTCAGCAGCCTGACACTGTCCCAAGGGCCAGTGGCTGCCCAGGGCTATGGCTGGGTGCTCTGCTTGGTTCTGCAGACCATAAAGCATGAGGAGGTAGGTTGAAAATGAGGTCTAAAGTTGGGCTTGAAAGGCTGTTAAAAAGATTTTGGAGAACAACTGTGAAATATTGAAATGGCTGCTTGTTCTTCAAACATGACAGTGGGTGAGAAGTTCAGGAGTTTGCTGGGATTTCCTGATTTACTGGGGTGTAACTACTTGAATGGAGGGCCTTTTAAATTTTGTATTAAGTTGTCTGGGTTGTTAATATTGAATTTATGGAAAAAGACAAAGATAGGTAGCTGACAACTTAAATAAAAACCTCTTTTATGACATACTGAGCAGGCTGGTGGGAGTCCCCAGGACTACTGTTCCCAGAAGGCACCACCTACAAAGCCACAGGAGTTTAGCCAGATTGTGTCTTTTCATCTTCTTAAAACCAGGTGACAATACTTTCTGTGTTCAATGTGGATTTGAGGTGTGCTGAATCCTCCTCCAGACCTGGCAGGAGCATGAGCAAGGATTTCAAAGACCACCTCTACACAAAAGCAGCCTAATGTGCTTTACAGAAAAGCTGCATTACAACTGTTTTTTTGCAGAAAAGAAAGCATTCACCAGAGATCTTAATTCTGTGTTATCAGGGAGAGTTTGGACAGAAAAAAATGGGTTTTAGAGCTCTTCAAGACTAGGAGTTCAGAGGTGCTACAGATTTTTAAGCCCTTCTGACTTTTGACATTTGACTTTTCTGGATGCTCAGTCAGATGGGAAAATGAGTTTCCGTGGTGCAGGGATGGCTGGGTCAGACGTTGGGATAAAAGTTTTGCTGCAAGGCTGTTGGGAATGTTTGTGCTGAAATCTAAAGCAGATTGGAGCAGGGGGTGGATTTCAGCTTCTTTTTGCTGAAAGACTTGAGCAGGAGGCTCTGTTCTTAGGACAAGTGCTCATTGTTGAGGTATTTCTAAAAAATTTAAAATGTGCTGTGCTCCCACCTTTTCCAGCTACACCTTTGAAAAACAAAGTGACTGGTGAGCAATGCACTGAAAGATGCTGCACATGAAACTGCCTTTAGGAGAGGGCCTCAGGCTGCAAATCCCAAGGGGAAAGAAAGATAATTGTCCCTGGCACCCTTGAAAAGGGGCCATCCAGGCATCAAAAAAATGTAACCTTTAGATGTCTCCATCATCTGTTTCTCCAGATAGCTCCTTGCTTCATTGCTGGCTCTTCCCAGTCCTGCTCTGCACTGCCCATGGGCACAGTGCAATAGCCTGGTGTCAAAATCCGGACTGACAGCCCCCTTGGGGCTGAGCACTGCAGCAACACCCCCTCTGCTCTCAGCATCCTCCACCCCTGCAGAGATCAAGGAAGAAGAGCTGCATTTTTGGTAGGTTATTGCAGTGTTTTCATCTTGTACCATTACATCCGATTTGTTCTTTTTGGTTAGCTGGTGCTGGGTATTATTCCCCAGCAGAACTCATGCGTACAGCAAAAAGGGCATGTTTAGAAGAACTCATTAAAATTCACAGGGAGTAATTCTGTCCCATGTGAAGAAGTTTAATCTGAGGCAGCCTTCAAAAATGGCTTATTGCAGCTTTCTGCATCACCCACACTTTGGGGAGAAAGAGAGAAGGAGAACACAGTGTTAGATAAGCTGCTTTAAAATGATCTTCATAATCCTGCAAATTAATGTGTATTTTATTAAAGACAAGTTACAGATGCAAAATAACCCAAGAACTGC
>VYZU01034848.1:0-15445 GCA_013401355.1 Ceyx cyanopectus
AGAGGCTGTATGCTCAACAGCAAGGGAAAACACTATGTTCATTGTAACAGGAATCTTGTTTCCTACAAAGGCTTGCTATAATGGAAAAAAGTGTCCCTGCTGTAATCATGTCATGTTATTAAAATTAGTTAACATTAAAAACATATAAGAATTATGGTTTTGAGCTGTTTATACTCTTAAATTACTTGCATGTTTTTCAGGGTCATGATTTATGTTTAGGGGTGTGGGCAAATTTCTTGTATCAGCTGTGTTCTCTTTTGAATATTAACTCAGTTTATTTTTCAAAACTATATCCTATGGTAAAAACAGAATGAAATGGTCAAGTATTGCCAAGTTGTAAAAAAGATAAAAATTTTCAAACCCTTTAAAATTAATCGCTTTGGTCAATTGATTTTAAACCAAAATTTGTCTCTAAAACAAGAATTCTTAGCAAAGAACTTTTGAAATATGGTTATTTCCCCTGTATCCCTTATATTGTAGGCACAGAACTATGCAGTCAGGAGCTCAGCTCCCTGGTTTTGAAGGCACTGTGCTAATGACACTGTTAATAGAGCATAAATCTGGAGAAGAGTGAAGGACCAAAAGCAGTGAGATATCTACACTGAGATGAAATGTTTATCTAAACACAATCTTTGTTTTTGTTAAATCAGAAGTGAAGCAATGGAGGGGAAGCTCTTAGTTCAATACATAGTGCTGCAAATATGAGAATGACTACTTCAGTCTTGACAGTCTTCAGCTAAATAATCCTGATTCTACATGTGGATTATGTCACTGTTGCAGTGATAAATTCCTGTGAATTTATACCTTCAATTTATATTGGTATATTTTTGTGTCTGAAAACACTCCTCTAAACCATGATAATTCATGGAGAGTTGTCTTTTATCTTTTAATAACTTCATTTTTAAGAACAGTGAACAACTATGTGACTAGTGTTTGTAAATAGAAGTAAAACTTTGTTTAGGGGTTACACCCATTTTTTTTCCACTGCATTACTTTAACTCCCATGAGGTTTTACACTCTTACTGAAAATGTAATAATGCCTGTACCATTCTCTTTTTTCTTTATCCTTCTCTATTTTCTACACTGAAGTCTGCTTTTGCTTCAGATAGCTTTTATTTTCCTCCAGATACACTTCTTGAATTTTTTCTTTAAAGGACCCCTTGGAGTAAATTTTCAAAGCTTCCTCTAATTGTTTGTTTATAAAAGCCCNCTGAATATAAATACGGGCTGCTTTGCCCATGAATTGACTAATGCATTGCTCAATGGTTTATTTGAATCAGGAATCTGACAAAAAACCCCATTAGACTCACAAAAGCCTTTATCTGCTTTTCTTTTACTTGAAAGAGTGGAGTCTCTCCTTTCTTTACTACCTTAACTTACATTAATAACTTGTCCTAGTACAGGACAAATTATTAAAGGCAAGTCTGTTATTTTAAAAAACTGTTACAGATATAAATGCTGTTGAGTTAAACTGACACTCTAGTTAGTGGCTATAAGAGCTCTACATTTTGCCTGCATCTGTTGGCAAACACTCCTTGTGTTCCACGTTTCCATAGTTATTGCTCAGCAACTAATTCCCCTATTAGTTGTATTTTTAATTGCCTTCACACATCTGTGTTCTCCAGCTCCTTGCAGGTCTGTTCCACCAACTCTTCCAGTTCTCTCTCTGTTTGTATGAATGTTGACTGAATGTTACAGGCTGCCCAGGGAGATTGTGGAGTCTCCTCTGGAGACATTCAAGACCCACCTGGATGTGTTCCTGGGTGACTTAGTCTAGGTGAACAAAGTCCCTGTGCCTGCCTTCCAGCTGATGGTGGAGAGCTGAAGCTTGATGGCCTTGGCCCTGATCACTTTTCTGCCTTGCCTGCTTGTCTTGGCTGCGTGGGGCATCTCACTTCCAGTTTGTATTTTAAATAAATATAAGACTGTAGCAAGAGGCTTCAGAAAACCACAGTCCTGAAAACTGAACAAAGCCACAGCCTGGTCAGTTCCACCATTTCATTTGAAAATATGATGCCCCTGTTAACCACTTTTTCAATTTGAATACCATTCCTTTATGAGCTTCCTAGAAAATTTAAGAGGCTGTATGCTCAACAGCAAGGGAAAACACTATGTTCATTGTAACAGGAATCTTGTTTCCTACAAAGGCTTGCTATAATGGAAAAAAGTGTCCCTGCTGTAATCATGTCATGTTATTAAAATTAGTTAACATTAAAAACATATANTTACACCTTAGCTAAAAGCCAAGAATTGATGATCTTTCATGTTACAGACAAGTAGTAGGGAGCTGGATTTAGTTCATTTATTGGCTCAATCAAATAGCAAAAAGAGCTGTTGGGACTTTAAGTAATGTTATTCTCTTATAATAAGTATTAATTTCAAGAAGCATTTCACAGGGCTGTCTTCAGTTTTAATATATTAAAACCACAATCAGTTCAGTGCCAAAATAAAATATTGGGCTGATACCTATAGAAAAATCCAGTGGGATTTCTTTGAAATAATGTGTAGTTTCAGTTTATTTTTATAGATTTGGATTAAAAGTACAACTCTTAATAACTATAAACCCAAGATACATGTGGTAGCCAAGATGTGAATTGGAAGAAAAGAAGTTGGATGCTTAGCTCAGTGGTTTAAGTGCTTTTTATGATTGGCCAGCATGGAAAGCAATATTAGAAAAAATTATTGATGTATATTTTCTTAGCTCCAAATCTGCACTACTTGGTTGTTTGTTTTTTAACTTTCTTTGTACAGAACACCTATCCTATGTTCTTGCTTTAGGTGTCCATTAGCCCTCTCTTCCCTTCAGTTTAACTTTCAAGTCAGGGCTCAATTCTATCAGTACAATTTTTCTTGCTTCACTCAGTAAAGTGTCACAAACTTTGAGAACTTCAAACATTTCACCATAATAGGAAATCCATGCTGCATTTACAGGGCTTTTGATAAATCTAATTGTTGTCTAGGCTAACTTGCATCCTGAGTGATGCTTGAAGTTCTTGTCTTGGCATGTTGATAAAATAGAAAACCAAAATTATGCATTTGTAGCCAGAAATCACAGGGAGTAGACCCAAATGGGATCAAAGTAAACTGAAGCCCAAAGATCACCTGAAAGAAAATACTGAAGCAGTAAGTCAAAAGAATAATCTTGTGCCTCACTGCTGTAACAAAGCAAATAGACCAATAGGAAATGGTCTACCTTAGTAAGACAAATTTTATTTACTTAAAGTAATGCTGATTGGGACTCAACCTCAGTGAGACACTTCTGGGTGTGTACTGTTACAATAAACACATTCCACTCAAAAGATTAAAAGCTCTTGACACTAATAAAATTATCAAGATACTATTTATTGCTAAATTACGCTTGCTTGCATGTGATGCAAACATAGATACTACCTTGCCCTGCAGTGAAAATTGCAACAGACCTTTTTAGAGATAAGTATGGGTGGGTCACACAGAGAGTTTCTCTCCACTCTTGTTTCATGACTCACACAAGGACATGTCATGGATCATAGTGTGGGGACAGAAGAATAACCTGTATTCCAGTGAGCAGTAGTAATGGATTTTAGATAAATCCATGCATCTTGGTGGGACAGGATGAGAAATAAGGACTAGTTTTGCAGCAGCAAAAAAGCCATGCAGCTGTTATTAGTGGTGTAGTGACAACTGCTTGGAGAAAATGCAGCTGAGTCACACCCTCAGCACAGATCTCAGTGTCAATTGTGCAGTCGAGCCAAAAATGTCTGGCTGCAGTTTGCTGAAATTGGATTCTCTCTCTTTTATTCCCTGGTGGTTGGTTTGTTGTGCAGTTCTCTCTACATCTCAGAATGAAGTGCTTTTGATTGTTTTGGCAGTGATCTCCATACTTAGTGGTATGATTAACTATGTGGTGTTATTTTTTCTCTTGAATATATATATATTCTATTTCTCTTGTACACACTGCAGTTTGGTCATGTGTGTGCCCTTCCTCAGAATTATTTTTTTCCATGGGGGGAACATAAGTGCATATTGTGACTTTAAGAAAACCAAATAGATTTCTTCTACTGTACTGGTAATGGAGGTTAACCACAATGGGACTATTTAGCTAGTTTCATAGTGGTTTTCAAATATAAGCAGTCATATCTGATTACATACCAAATAATAGCAGGGATTTAATGGTCTTCAGCTTTTTAGAGTCNTGGTATTACTTCAAAGACACATATTATAAGAATTCTAAGAAATAAGATTTTGTTATTATATTACTTTTACCTTGTTTTTGACTTTAATTCTGTGTATATCTCCTCTAAAATATGATAAAAAGGTAGCAATGTTTGCTATGGCTGACTGTAAGCTAGTGAGGAATCTTGTTTGGTTTTTTTGAGGGGTTTTTTGGGGTTTTTTTTTGGGTGTTTGATGGTGCAGGGTTAATTAAACTTCTGTGTTTTGTTTTGTTAGGTGGTTGGTTGGGTTTTTTTTTTTACTTTTTTGTCTGCTCTAAAACCTTACAAAATATTAAAGTCTTAATGACCAGTACTTATAAATTTATGTAGACATATTTTTTTAACTTTAAGTACTGAGGTTAGGAGTTTTAGTTTCACCTCACTCTTTTCAATCAGTGGAGATGGAACAGATCTTTCTCTGAATGGCCATCCAGCATAGCCCCAATTAAAATTAATGGTTTTATGGGAAGATGAGAGAAGCCTTGTAATTTAGGCCAAAGCTGAATGCTAATTAATCTAAATGTACTCACAGTTGTTCAATCTAGTTGTTTGTACTGCAATATTGACTTTATTTGTAATGTAAGGAAGGCCAGACTAGGGAATTCTATTCTTTGTGTGTGGTTCCACAAATTTGGCTAGACCAGGGAATTCTATTCTTTGTGTGTGGTTCCACAAATTTGGCTAGACCTGCGAGTCCTGTAGAAAGAAAAAAGTGTGATAAGAATTCAGACATTTGGTCTGCAGCTTTCAATGTCAAAATTCAAATACATTGTCCTTCATGAAATAGGTGAATCATATCTATAGCCAAGAAGGAACTTAGGTAAGAGACACAAAGATTTTATCACTACATGACCAGTCTTCATAAATTCCTGAAACTTTCTCAATTACAGGTGCTTTAGAGATGTTTCTATCCTTATCTTTTCCTAGAACATCCATCGGAATTACCTGACGAACATACACAAAAATAACTAGATTGGTTCTTCAAACTTAGAAGTTGCAGCTTGCATTGTGCCATCAGTATGAAGATTACACCACTGTAGAAATGAAGGAGAGAGAACAACTGCAAGAGGTTACAGGAGGTGTGCAGGGCACAGGGGAGAAACTGGGCTTGCTTTGCTTGTGATGACAAAACACTGACCTTGGTCCTTCAGCAGAGAAATTGAACTCTGGAGTCTTCAATATAGACAGTGAGGAACAGGTGATAGAAGACTCTTTACTAATGCTGTCAACAGGCTTTAGTTACTATTATGAAAAGCCCTGGGGAAATACTAAAATTATTTTTGCAAGTGGTGTAGGTAGAGCATTGCTGCAAAATGTGATCAGCTACAGGGGCACTTTGTGTAGCATACCTGAAGACTGTAGTGTGACTGGTATGATTTATTCCTTAATGATGAGGAATAAATGAGAAATAAAAGAAATGAGAAATAAAAGAATAAATGAGAAATAAAAAAGATGTAGACAAGAGCTAAAATTTCACTGACTTCTTGGTCATGGAGCATAGTAAGAAAGGGAGGATAGTGGTAAAAGTGAGTAGAAAAGGGGCTTTGGATGTGACTACATGTGCTAAGTGGTGTTTCCAGTACTGAGTAGGGTTGTGATGGGTCACATGCAGCCACTGTCTGATGAGCACAGTGGGCACAGGGTGAAGGAGACAAAACTGAAGGACTTAGCAACTGTACAAAACACTCAGCTGCTAAACCTATGACCCTGCAGCTCACAGAAGAGGTGGTTCTCTTAAGTCTACAAAAGTCCTCATAATGCCAACTAGTGCTTGCAAATGGAATCTAGACAATCTTAAAATCAGTAATTAGAGGTAAATTTTCAACAGTCACTGAAAAGCAGAGGATTAGATGTAAATATTATGTTTGATAATGCTTGAGATTATTCACAAAGACAAAAGTCTTTCTGAGGCAGACGCTATTGCTCAGATAATTCTTGAAGCTGTAAGTTTAAAACCTCTAAGACTGGTCTGGGCAGAGGACAAATTATTAGGAATCTTTTCTTTCCCCAAAGGGAAAGAAATTGTTCATGTCTTGTTACCTTCCCTCTCTTCACTTCTCCCCTACGCTTTGGCAAGTGTCCTAGACAGTGCCTAGGTGGGTACAATTTGTTCCTTTTGCGTAACTGCTTTTGTTGAACACTCCTGGACCTCTGTTGGATTTAGCTTGCCATACAGATGAAAAGTTTATTTTTTCAAGGGATTATACAGTCCAGCTGCATTTTAAGTTGTTTGCTGAATTGGGTTCCTGTACTGATATGTGTATTTACATAGTAAATGCCGTTCTTCTTGGCATGGTCAAGTTTCACATCCTTGATCAAATGAATTCTTTGTGTAACTCTGCTTTTGAAAATCACTAGAAAGAATGTATCATAACATGCCCTGTTCACAACGAACTCTTTCATTAGCTTTGTTTTTTGATGAAATTACTTAACTTTAACTGTCATTNCAAGTCTGTATTACAAAATATTTTTTTCATAAAGAAAAATACGTTAACTGCTAAGGAGTAGTCCTATGAAAAATATGTAATTCTTTTTATGGCACAACCATTTCCAGATCTTTTTTTATTTTCATAGGCATGACTTAGTGATTTTGTGCTGTGAAAAGTACATTTTTTTTTACCTCACAAACATCTAAAAGCTGGTTGCTACTGCCTTGTGCTTTACCAGAAACATGCCTTATTAATCTGGTTCTCACATCTGTGGCAGTGTAACCCTAATAATAGGATTAACAGAAATAGCTGATCATCTAATTTGATTTGCAGCACTTGTGATTATTGACTCTGCTCAAGATCAAGTAAATTAGGTAAATATAACACAGTAACCACTGAGCAGGGGATCTCTCAATCCACCTTTATAGGGACTCTTAAAAATTATTCACAGGTCAAAACTATATACAGAATATGGAAAATCCATACTCATTAATTTAATGGGAAATATGTATTTGAATCCTTTGGAAAAATGGAATGTTATGTATCCTCTCAAAACTTTAGTGTTGTTTTCCTGAATCTTGTATTGCATGCCATACAATTTTACAGAAATAGACTAGTGTCTCAACATGTTAAATTCACTTCCAAAATATACAGTTTATTGTGCAGTTAAAACAAAAGGGACTTGATAATTCTTTTTGGAGGCTAGCTAACATGCTAACCTAATGTAAGCCTAGCCCATTGACACAGTTTTTACCAAAATGAAATTGCAAAGGACACAAAAATGTGTTCTTACCTAAATTAAGTTATTGAAAAATCTATTTTTACCTAAAATGCCACTTGCTAAATTACATTCTTAAGAAGTGACAGGTACCATCTGATAATGTACAAGTGCCAGACAGAACAATGCTTCTGCAAAGTTTATTACAATGGTTAGTTTCAAATTCCCCCAGTGCCTCACAGTATAATCCTGTGTGACCCTGTCCATGTTAATTACAAGCTGCTGGTCCCTATGAGATCTGCTGGGAGAGGTTTTGTTCTCTGCTCTGAATAGATCTACAAAAAGATGTAACTTGCTGTGTTGTATATCTCAAAATATGCAGATGAACTGGAGTATTGCTTGGGAAAAGAGTAAGAGTTCGGACTTTGGGGAATTAATAAAATCTGTTAGCAGGAGGAGGGAGCTGCTACCTAAATGGGATAACTAAGACTGATTTATGCAAAGTGATTGGGAACCTCATCTCAGAAGCCACTTTTTGTATTCCTGTGATCAAATCAGCTCAGCGAGGACAAGTCTCAAGTGCTGACACAGCATTACAGGAGACTACATGTGGGTGCTAGGACTCCTGATGTAAGCAAATTAATTTTCTTTTTTTTTTNTGAAAATGTGAAGGGAAAAAAAACTAATCTATGGAATCAAACCCCCTAAAACCTCAACCTAGCAATATGTTATCAGCTAGTTTTGTCCATAGCTGTTGAGATTATTAAATAGCATCACAAAGTAACAAATATAGGAGTCTGAAAGGTCACAAAGCTAGATATCTGCAGCACAATATTATGATAGAAGGGTTAACTGGTCAGAAAAATGAAATGGATATTCTTTAAACTTTCAGAAAATTATCCTAGACAACTCTTTTTGCATTTGGCAAGTCTGTATTACAAAATATTTTTTTCATAAAGAAAAATACGTTAACTGCTAAGGAGTAGTCCTATGAAAAATATGTAATTCTTTTTATGGCACAACCATTTCCAGATCTTTTTTTATNGGATTGGAGAGTGAAGTGACCTGTCTAGATCCCTAGAAAGGATTGGTTTTGGAGAACTGAAACACATCAGCACCTCTCAGATCTTGAAAAGAAACAACAATGGTGGTTTTTAAGAAGTATGATGTTTACATATGGGTTTCTAGGTGTATCCATTACTGACAAAAGTTTTTAAACTGCAATACAGCTTTCTCCTCTTCTCTCCTATTCTTCTCTTCCTAAGTGATTAAGATTCAAAAGAAAACTATAATAAAACATCCCAAGTTACTCCACTGTAGCCAAGGAATCACATACTGATTTCAGAATTTTTGTAAAATGCAGTGGCATTCTTGTGAACTAATGTTTTTAATTATATCTTGTACTGTTGAAAAGAACATAAGGTGAAAACTGAACCTCAGATATGAATCCACAAAAATTTCTGACGCCGATCTGCTGTCATGCAGCTCTTTGATGATCAGGAAGTCTGATACTTCCCTTTCATTCTGCCCAGAGTTTGCCTTTCAGTGATACAATTTCCATTTCTTATTTCCTTGTTGTATCATCAGAGTGAATGGTGAGAGGCTCACTGCACAAAGTCAGGAATTTATTATTAGTACCAAAAACACTTTCTCTTCATGCTTGTTTGTTCAGCAGTGCAGTGGAATAAACCTTATATAATTACATATCCAGCAGCTCAGAATTAGGTACTGCCTGCTTCATTAAGGGGAGGACAAGATGACTGTTCTGCTGGTGACAGACAGATCTATTTACTTTGACTCTTTCTGACTGTAGTGTTATCTTTTCAGTAAACCATGACCCACCCTCAGGATTACAGAAAGACACAATATTGAGTTGTGCCAGACAGAGTTGTGAGGAGGAACTGGAGTCCTTTCCATCCAGCCTTTTCCTTAAATATGGGTTGTACATAATTAGAATTGTATAGCATTAAAATGCACAAATAATAAACAAGAAAAATGTAATTCTGCAATAATAAAACCCATATAAAATATATTAGAAGATTTGTCCTAAGCCATTTCTTAGTGTGTCATTGCAGAAGTGATGCCCCGACCTTTTCTGGTGACTTGATCTTTTATTATTATTTCCCAACAGTTCTCTCTGGATTCTTAGAAAAACCTCATAGTGCCTATGTCAGCACTCGATTTTTTTTTTAGCTTTTCAACAGAAATGTGCTTTTGAAGTGACTCTTCAGTGTTACCATTTGGTATGCTTTGGTTCATGCTGTCTAGCAGTCCTGGAGCATGCAAACTGCACTCATTCCAGATGGAACAGAACTGCAAGATTGCCCTTGGATGCTCCATGTCTTCCAACTGCAGTTGAAAGTCTTCCAAAACATGTAATTCCTATAAATGATCTAGGCAACACACCTGAGCAATGTCTAACATTTCTGCTTAAAAAGGGACAGTAAATCAATCAGGCTACAAAGTCAGAAGCCACTGGCTTTTCTTATACAAACTTCCATAAATTGACATTGTTATCAGAAGAACCTCTTGGGCAACATAGATATTTCATCACATCCAAGGAAATGAGTGAGCAGCTGAGAAGAAAAGCAAGTATGCAACAACAGAGGAATGCACAGTTGCATCCTCTAATACAAGAGCCAAACTATTGTTCTCAAGTCACAGAATTGCACAGAATCACTATGGTGGGAAAAGACCTTTAAGATCAAGCCTGACCATTATCTAAATCTATCAGGACCACTACTACACCATATCCCTGAGCTTAGGGACAGCTTTTAAATACATCCAGGGGTGGTGAATCAACCACTTCCCTGAGCAGCCTGTTCTAGTCTTTGATAACCCTTTTTGTACATAATTTTTTTTCCTAATGTCCAACCTCTACCTCCCCTGGTGTAACATGATGATATTTCTTCTTGTTCCATCAGTTCTGACGTGTGAGAAGAGACCAACTACTCCTTTCAGGTAGTTATAGAGTGATAAGATCTCCATTCAACCTCTTTCAGACTAAATGTTCCCAACTCCCTCAGCTGCTCCTCATAAGACTCATTCTCAAGACCCTTCACCTGCTTCATTTCCCTTCTGGCTCTGCTCCGACACCTCAATGTCTGTCTTGTGCTGTGGCACCCAAAACTGAGCACAGCACTCAAGGTTCACACTCACCAGTGCCAGGTACAGTTGACAATTGCTTCTCTAGTCCTGCTGGCCACATGATTCCTGCTGCAGGCCAGGGTGCTGCTGGCCTTCTTGGTAACCTCAGCCAACTACTGGCTCATGTTCAGGTGGCTGTTGATCGAAACCCCCAGTTCCCAGTCATGTGCCTCTTCTGTAAAGTTCTGCTCTGATGCTGGTGTTCCACTTTTGACCAAAAGTGGAATTGATGTATGAGCTGTTCGTTTGTCTGGATCACTAATGTGGAAATAAGTCAGGAGGTGTTAAGACTGACCCTACTGTGACATTTGGGCTTACTTGCATCCTCACTCTCAGTGTCTTTCATTCTTGGATGCTGTAATAACAATCTTATTATCTTGTTTCCTCAAACAAATGCAGGCTCTGATGAAGTCACAGTTTACTTTTCTAATTTAAAGTTTAAAATTTCATGATTAAAATACTTTAAAGCAAATTGTAAAATACAGGAAATGTCATTGCACTGTAAAAACCATGTGGACAATGGCAAAGTTCTGAGCTGTTAAAACAGTTACAGGTAAGTGGGTTTTTTTTCCACATTAGAATGCTGTCACATTAAGGTTTTCAAATTTCAAGTTAGGGTTTTTCTCATTTACTAGTGTATAAAGATTTAACTGCTCTTTCTCTGTAAATAATAGTCATGTGTAACTACATTCAGAATTGATCCTGAAAACCATATGGTCCACAGACATTTCATTTTTCCTATTGTCTGTCTGCCAGTATTGCTGAAAAACATTGGTGAGCAAGTTCTGTTGGCAGTGGAACTAGGGTAGAAATATTTATTGGGGTTTCTCTTAAATATATGGTATAAAATATGATAAACACTTCCTTAACCAGTAGTTGTGGGTAACTGAAAAACGTGCATGGGGTATTTGGACTGCACTATTAAATATGAAAGTATTTGAAGTACAAGCTTTTCTAGTAATTAGACTTAGTTCTACTATAATCATAACATTCTAGAAGCTTCTTTGTGAACAAAGCATTCCTACTAAGAGATTGAAGAGGTTAAAAGAAAGCAAACATGAGAGAAATCAAAGAGTGTGTCATGCCTGCATCTGTTAACTCAGTAGCTGTATTTCTGGTGTACAAGTAATTATTTCTGTGTGTATCTGTAGAATATTTAATATAGATCTTATTGGCCTATAGTTATATAGAGAGGGATAGTGTAGGAATGGATGAACCTATGTATGTAGATAGTATAAAGGTATTTTAAACTATCATTGGTTATTTCCAATGAAACATTACCATGATCTTTCATTGTATTTCACACCCTAGACCTGGACTAAGCAGCACTTCAGAAGAACTGAAAATATACTTATATAGGAGTATAACAAAAGTATTTGGAGTACGTTATTAGGAGTACATTAGCAGGTACAGGTTCTGTGAAAGGATTTCCCTAACCTTTTCTATTGTATTGATTGTTTGTAATTCATACAGATAAGATCTATAAGCAGCCATCTGAGCTGCTTTGAATAGGAGTTGTTCCCCCAGTTTGAAGGCCATTTTTACTTACACCATGCAGTTTTACTCTTTGACTAGAATATGAAGCAGGAAGTGGAATTAAGTTTTATCCTTCTAACCTGAGACTGACTTCTTGTTCTGTTTATTCTCTAAAATCTTTACTATTTTAATTAACTGAAAAGGTAAAGACTCAAGAATCTCTCATAATGAAACAGACTAAGTCATGTCACTGGAGACTACTATTAGCTCTTATTGTCTAATATATCTGTTTAAAATCCTACATTACTTAATGCCTGCAAGGCTTTCCCTCATTGTACGTCTCCAGTTTTTGGATTACTTAGCTTTTTACTTCTTATAAATCATGCCAAAAAATATCAGAATAACATGCTGAAAGCCAGACAAGGGCAATACCTTATAAGGCTTTTCATACTAGCTATGACGTGGCATAGAAAACATCTGTGAGTACAGAGAGTGTTTTCTTCTGATCATCATAATATGTGAGTCAGGTCTGTGCAGCCTCAAGAGAGGAGTTACTGCTTGAAATACATATGAAATTAAAATGGATTTGAGAGAAACTATCTTTGAAAACTGAATAATGTTTAACTAGCATCATATTATTTGTAAAAATAAAAATTTAAAATATAGAAAATTCAATTTTACATTTAAACATTAGCAAAATGTATTCAGATATTTTATGTTACTTGCTCAGGAAAATAATTTTTTTTAATCTAAAAAGGAAGGAAAAAAGAGATGTCTGAATTTTCCTAAATCTGAGGGTTTAATTTAAACAAACAAACCCAATAACGTTTAATTCTGTAATGAAAACTTTTTATTTAGGCAACCAAAACTGCAATGTGATTGAAGTGGATTTTAAACCATTTAAACCATTGGTTAAACTTTGTCATTTACAGGTGAACTTTTGCACTCCCATGTGCATGGGGGTGGAAAGGCAGTATCATACATGGGAATCAAATAGGTTGGCTGTATCTTTTTTTTTTTAAATAACCTAAGTCCTTAAGGTGCTTGGAACTGAGAGCTTGATTCAGCCATTAGTGTTGGGTCAGCTACCAAATTCAGACCTCAGTGAATACTTCCTAAAAATATGTGGAGAATTTGGGACTGGAATTTAGGTCTGGGTCCCCTTCAAATTTATCATTCTTAAAAAAAAAAGAGAGGAAGGCATCATGCACTCGGGGAGAAGAGTGGTTTGGAATTGAAATCCTCTGAGGTTTACATTAGTCTCTTTCCAAGTTTAATGAGCTATAGACCAGACCAATTAATAGTCTTTTGAGTTTCTTTATGGCTTTCTGGTAAAAGCACAATATAAAAGAAGCATGATATCATTGGTGTCATTCTGAGAATAATAAACTAAGCACAGGGTTACAAGACACTCTTTTCTGCCTTTTCTGAGAACCATTCCCAGCAGAAACCAGGGTGCTCTCTACAGAACTGAGTAATAATTGCAAACAGATTTCTGCAAAAAGGATACATGTGGGAAGTCCCAGAAGAAGACAAAGTTTCATCCCTTTGTATAGTCTAACTAGTAATTATTTTATTACCAGTTCCTTCCTACTTTCTCCTCCCACACCAACCACTAAAAGCTAAATGGCTTTGTGGGTGCTTGGGACAGCAATTCCAAGATTTGGTCTTTTCCTTACTTTTTGGGGTTTGTTTTTTTTTGAGAAACTACCTTATATACTTACATTTTAGTAAATTTTAAGAAATACAATCTCAACTGGCCATGTGTTCAAGCTGCTGCTATTCCCTTGAGATTTTCCTGTGAAAGGAGCTGATAAATGCTGTTGGTTAAAAAAAAAAAAAAAGGGCATTGGAGTATTTATAGCTCTAGTGACTAAGCATATACACTGCAATATTCACACATGAGAGGAATCTCACGGTGTGAGACCATCTGGTGCTGGAGGAAGGAGCCCAAGGAGAGCAAAGGCAGTTGTCAGTGCACATCTGTAAACCATCAGATCATGTGTATCCTTTCCAGAAAGATCATCTGCTTTTACAATAATCACATGCTCCTTCTTTTCAGAAAGGAACATTATGTTATTAGAATTCTAGTCACATAGGATGTTTTGTCTAACCAACAGCAACAGAGTTTAACAACCCAATATCAGAAGTTTGTTTCTTGACTAATTTCTTTAAAATCAATAGATGTAGCAGCTCTTAATATGTTTGTTAAAGATGACCTATTAAAGATTCTAAAAATGGATTATTCTTACTTCATAGCATTGCTGGAGTACATGAAACACGAGATTCTCTTTCCTTTCCCTTCATCTGACTAGGTCTTTATTGTTTTAGCTTTTCTTTTTAATGTTAGTTCTATCTGCTAAATCTTAGTTTGAATAGTCCAGTGGAACAAACTATGTAAGAAATAGTTTGTTTCTTCCAGTTGTGAATGGAGGTGTTATTGAAAGGTTTTAAGAATGAATAATACTAATTTTCTGTTAAATAGGTTTTCACTATAAACCCGTGATTTGATTAAACAAATAATTGTCAAAGAATAGAAATATTTTAAAGGGCTTCTGACACCATTCAGTACCTTGTTACAGAGATTTGTCTGCTTCCTTTGCAACTTGGCCAGCTATGGAGCGCTGGCTTTCAGAGCTTCACATCTAGGGAACATCTGCAACATAATCTGATTCAGTGTTGAAGATTGCTAAATGCCAAGAAAATTCTTAATGGTTTGAGTTCCCAAGCATGAACTTCCTCCTTCAGCTGTGTTTCTAAAGATGTCCCGGTCACTGGGATGAACTGGTACTTCCAAGTACCATGTTCTGCTCTGATTCTTTTTCTTATGTAATAGAAATTGTAGAAATGTCCACCAAGTAGCAGGGCTTAGCTCTCTCAAAATTATGAGGGAAAGATAATTATCTTTCCATTAAATTTTTTTCTCATTTTTGAATTCTATATAGTGTAGATGGAGTTCAAATTCTACTTAGAATATTTAATGCAAGTAATACTTGTGGGCAAAAGAAGATGTGCTTTTATTCTACTCCTTTTAAATAGCACCATTTAAACAATCTGTGGTACCTGTGCATATGTGTATTTTTATGTACATATTGATCATATCTGGCCAGTTTCTCCATATCTTGACTCTAGTTGGAGATAAGAATTCTGTTAGTCTGAAGATTTAAAAACTTTAAAGATGCCAAAACATAAAAGTTGCTTCCTAACAATAGAACATTCCATGCTGTTCTTTGCTTTTGGCATGAGAAAAGCATAGGAAAATAACTATTAGTAATCAAACTGTGTTATTAAGTGAAAATTCACTGTTAAGTGAAGTTTTTCTATGCTTCCATTTGATTAAATAAACATATTTAATTCCTCAGGATTATATGTGTTAGCTCAAAATCAAAGTCAACCTGATCAGAAATTATATTTTGCTAGTTTAAAGAAACAAATTATTGCTCTATTTCATTTACTTCAGTGTTGCTTTTTTTTTTTAATGT
>VYZU01034848.1:16502-61566 GCA_013401355.1 Ceyx cyanopectus
AAAGGCACTGCTAACATAATGAGAAAGTAATTGAATAGAGCATGGAGAGGATTTTACAAAACTACTGTTATAGAGAAAGATTAGTATAAAAAACAAGTGTAAGAAAACTAGGAAAATTGATGATTCCTCTAAAATGTCTTTCTCATGCAAATTTAGCATATTTCAGAAAAATATTATTTTTTTTTGTAAGAATAGTTGTACTTGATATGGCATTATGCTAGCAGTGCCTTTTAATGCATAGGATTTCCTTCTCCTGCAGTGCAGTAATATAATGACTGTTTGACTTAGGAGATTTCGCAGTCGGTTTCTGTTCTGAATTTTTAACTCCTCATTCCAAACATAATAATAAAGAGAAGAACTAATGAAGGATTCCTGTGCTTATGACAGAGCTGCTGATGTGAATCCACAGCCACAAACATGTTGACTATACTTTCAAAATATTGTTTCATATATTTAATACATTTCACAATCTTTTTCCAAGCTCTCCTTTTTTTCCCATACCATCATGCATTACATGTCCAGTGGGTCTGAGCACAGATGGAAATTCCAGCAATTGCCACATATCAAACAGATGAGCCACACTCGGAGTGTGCAAAATTCCTTGTGTAAATACCTGAAAGAAACAAAAGATGCAGAAGACCTTCAGTTGTTTGGGAAACAGTTGGGCAGTCTGGAGTTATCTACAGACTACCAGCATATAGCTAATAATTCATTAGCACATTCAGATTAGTCTCTGCAAAAGTAAATTCTCCGTTCAGGACTGAATAATTGCTTAAGACTAGACATACTGCTAGGCAAAGACTTTATTAAAAAGCTAATATCTTCCTCTTTATCAACACTCCTGTAGCTGTCTCTCACTCTTATGTTCAGTTACATGCTATGTTGCTAAAAGAGCCACTGGGCAGATGTTACATAGTGAGATGTAGGCAGCTATTACAGGAAAACTCCTGTATTTCTGTAGGTGGAACAGATCAGAAAAACTGGATGGAGTTTGTATTTTAGTCTGGGTATAATTCTGTGTGTCGAAGTGGGAGGCAGAAAAGGGCAGCAATTTTAGAGATTTCCCTTTCTGTCCCTTCCTCTGAAGGGTTGAAAATGGCCTCCACTTTTCCTCTTCCAGTGGAAAGGCCACAATCTTTTGCCCTAAACCCCTTGGAATCTTTAAGTAGCTCTTTTAGATAGACAACAATCTTAAATGAAGTTTGAGTCACCTGTTTGTGGATTTCTATAGTAAAGGCATTTTATACAAACCTGTATTTATTTCCTTCTTATCACATGAAATGCTGGAGAAGTTTTTCTGACTCTAATCATCATCATCTTCTAGCAGTTTGCAAGCAATATATTGAACAAAAGTGCATAAGCCTTTGAAAAAGTATGGCAAAGTTTCATATCAATGCTGTTTCTGGGCTGTGAATACTATTCCAAACAAAGTACAGACAGCCCAATTCTATTATAGATTCATGGGAATACTCACTGTAGCACTGAACTCCACAGCAGGTTCAACAACTTCAATACATTGAAAAGTAATAAAAATAAGTCACTTTTACCTATATCAAAGAAATGACATGTATCTCTTGAAGGATCTGTTGTACAAGGTTTTGTTATCAATGAATTTATATGGGCTGTATTACATTAACACACACAGAGAAAGTAGCATTTTTATAAACTGTTGAGTAGCAATCAAAATCCTAACAACACCATTCAGAAGCATTCTAGATTTTAATAGATGCTCTATATTTGGCTTTGTATCTAGACAGGTGATCTATATAGGTCTTCTCCACACTGTAGTGGCCTCTCCTGTTCATAGCAAATCAGCTGATGGTTTGATCATTGAAACCATCCCAAATATGTCCTCTGTTGCTTAATAGCACAGGAGATTCCAGTGAAGATCTTACCTAAAAGAGATTTATCTTAATTCTTGATGAAAGGCAGCTTAATTCTTCAGGTTTCACCTTGTTTGTTTTGTCTGTTCTTGCCTGATTTGAGATTTAGCTGAATTAATGCAGAGCTTCCTGGGCAGTTCTGTCCATTAACAGATGGGCAGAGCTCACTGAGATGTGTCACCTGCCTGGAAATCTGAGCAGTTTCTAAGGTATTACTGAGACTTTGTGTAGCACAAACAGGAGACTCTGAACCTGTCAGGACTCAGAGCATGCAGCAAGGCTCTCTGAATTCTGGGACCATTTGCCTATGTCATATCAGGTGTGGTTAGACAATATCATGCCTTCTAATGTTTCATTAATCCAAGGCATTGAATAAACATTAGATTGGATGCTTTATTTACTACCAAAGACAACAGAACACATAGACCTTCTGATTATATTACTGGAAGAACTTAATTTCTTGGGCTGCCTTCCATATAGCCATTCAAATGGTGAAAAGCCCAAAGAACATATTGTTTCTTTCCAGGTCCTTTCAATGCTTGTCCTGCCACTGTGTTGGGGATTATCACCCCTGGGAAACCTCAGAATAAAGGAAACTGCTCAATCATCTGCTGAACAGCCTGTACAAAACACAACTTGCTCTGACCTTGGACAAAATTTGTCTTGATGCTGCAGAATGTTATCCAGTTGCAGAAGGTTTGTGGGAGCAGCCTGCTTCCCAAGATGTTTCCCCAGAGCTTCTGTACTACACTACACTTTTGTTTTTCCCTTTTTCTTGGGTTCCTTTGGGCTCCATCTCCCTGCTGTCTCAGCACTATTTTCAGCAGGATACTGGCTAATGATCAACAAGTGAGGGTCAGGAGGACACTATTTTTCCATTAAAAGTTCCAAGACTGTTTTCAGGAGCTAAGCCCATGGATTGCAGCTCTAGGACTGTATTTCAAGGCACCACAGTTGCTTAGTAACAGTTAACATCTTGCTTTTCTCCCGATGCATAGTTAGAAATGTACATCATCATAGAGGCTGCCTCCACATACACATCTCTGAACTATTGGGCTCATGCTCCAGGCTGTGTTTCCAGTGTGTTTTCTGCCAAACTAACCAGTTTTCTGATTTGGGCCAAAGTGACCTAGACTGGCAGCACAGAGATGTCTAGTGCTTCACCACCCTGCACCTCATGCTTGCTGCCTGGCATTTCTTAGGGAGATGGTAACCCACCTGTGTGGCTCTTTCATCCCTTTGATGATCTCAAAGGTTTTTTTCAGTGGCTTCAGAGTTAACTGTCCTCCATTTTTAAGACTTCTTCCATATTTCCCGGAGCATCTCCCAGAGTTACAGCAAAGGCTTTAACTTGCATGGGTTCACAGCAAAGAACAGAAACTGCTGTGAGTTGTGTCCCTAGAAGTGCTGCTGTCGTAAGGTCGATGTTACGCAAGGCCTTCCTGTAATTGCTAACAGGACTGGTTTCCATGCAGCTTCTGTTGGATTTGCTGCTAGTTATTAGTGGGTTTTAATAATTATTCACCAGATTTGTTGTTAATGTTTCCAGTTGTGTCTTCACCACAATCTGCTCTAGAGGAGTTTTTGCTGCTCCTTCCCCTTCGCTGCATTTTCTGGTTCTGTGTTTTCCCATGGCTGTAATGGTCATGTTTGCTGTTACACAGAGGTAATCCAGCCCAGGCAGTGTTTGTTTGGCTCCAACAGTAACTTTTGTGCCGTTATTGCTGGAGTGATTTGATTCTTTGCATTAAAAACTCACAAAACTTCTTAGGCATCTATGCCCCTCAGCCAATCTGGGGTCTGATAAGAAGGTTTTAGTGCTTGCCCCTGTATCCAGCTCCTTTTGCATTGCTATTACTACAGGTGGCCAGGCCCTTAGAGAGTGCTTGGCAGCATCTGTGTGCTGCTCCTGTCCCATCTGGCCTCTCCACATACTGTGTTTGGAGAGGTCCCATAAATCCTGCTGCAGTCCTCATAGTTACAGTGCCACAATTACTTAGTCCTTCATGTGCAAATTAAATATTTTGAAGTCTCAGTTGTTGATATATTTAAAAGAGGACGTCACTGTATAAAATTCTACTTGTTAAAAGCAGAGTTCTCATATACACAAGGTAAATAAGCAATAAAATCCAGGTATCTATTAATAAGGAAAAGGTCATAGATGACTCTAGTGACATATGCAACAGCAGTCTACTGTAACAGCTCCAGCAATCAAAAAGGGTTTCTTTCTTTTTGAAAATATAATGGTTGTCGAGTACAAAATTTAATTAACCAAATGACTATATCACTTTTGAGCATAAAAATGAATTTTTAGTAAAAATAAAACAGAATTACTTACATAGTGAAAAATACTAATAATATTTACAGATGTCCACATGATTTTAATATAGAAATAACCAAACTATTCTTTCAAACACAGAGAGTCCCTAGTAAATTTGTAGTTATTTTAGTTCTTTTCATTAATTCAGTTGTTGTTGTCAACTTCTGTCACAAGAATTTTAAATGTGTGTAGCTGAGTATGCTTAGAGCAATACACCAAATGCACAGATTTATGTAGACTTATTGAACACAGAAGCATTTCTTGTTTCTTACAGCTAGCTTTCATTTTTCCCAGAACATTCTACCTCCTCCTTGCAGCATGGTTTGGCCATGATTTCTAATTGCATGAGTCAGATGTTCTTCCTTTTCCACAGTCTCCCACTTTGCTATCAATCTTTTCCAGATTTATGGAGCAGAGAAATACAAAGCAATTGAGAACTAAGCTAGTGATGAACGAGACTAAATTTAGAATCTCTCAATATTTTAATCTCTGAAAATGAACTGCTAGTCTGTGAAATGAAAGTGTACAACTACCAAAAAGCAAATACAAAGTGACTTTTTGATGCCAAGGGATTTTCTTTCTGTAGAATGCAACTTTTAATTGAAGAAACTTTCCAGTCATTTCCTTGGCATAAATTTTAAACCATGGATGAGGGTTTTTTTAATTTTTTTTTCCCTTGCACACAAAATTTCAGTCTAAAAAAACCAACCTGCCTCTAATGACTCCCTTTCATGAAATACACAGTCTTGAGGGGCCAGCAGTGAAACCATCTGAATATGTTTCTTTTACCACACTGGTAAAAGGAATTACTAACCAAAGTAATTTGATTCCTCTTTCTACAAGTTATAGGGCCAGCATTTAGATTTGTTATTTTATCAGAAACCCACCTTCTTTGAGTTTTCTTAACCACTGTTAGCTCAACCACAACTCTTGAGTAGGTAGACCCAGTCAGTACCAGGATTGTGCTGAATTATTGCAGCTTTATTGCAAACAGAAACCAGAGGAGCACTAGGAGAAACTGTTTTGAAAAATGAGGGATTTGGCATACAGTGATAATTTTTTTTTAATGTCTTAAAATATGCCATCCAAATACAAATTGGTAATAAGTAGGTGGACTGATAAACTCTAGTGCTGAAAAAATTGGTCTGGCTTCTGACCCATTATGCTTGTGTCTCTTCTGATGAGCCTTCATTAACTTTTGCCTACATTTTACCAGCAATGTGGTCTACAAAAAGTAATTTTTCTTAGCACCTGAGTTTTGCATCAGCATTCTTCTGTCTTCATGTCTGTCTTTGTCTGTCTTTTCTTGTTCTGTCTACTTCTGACCTAAGCAGTTGCTGCTGAGAAAAATACTAGCACAAACTGGTTTCTTGGAGTGTGTTGAAAAAGCCATACTGTAATAAGAACATAGGAGGACAGGCAGTCTTGCATAGTGGATGAAGTAGTTTGCACTGCTGCTGCTGTCTTTATAAGCTACTGAGTCTTGGCATTTCTTGATTTTTTGTTACTTGGTTTGTTACTGTCCTGACATTTTTCCCTCCCACTTAAAAAAAAAAAAACAACAAAGGATTTGCACATGTAAATTACATAAAATTAATCAAGACTGCAGTTTCATGGCTATAGAATAGTGGGATCATATGATCATGTTCAGAAGCAAAGAAATAGCATTTATATGGTAGTGTAAGAGCTCTAAATCTCTTAATTCAGAAAAAAACTGAAAAAGCAATAGCTAGCAATGAGAAGCACAATACTGCCTCAGGAAGCCAAGCCCCCCCCAAGAGGCTAATGACAATCATCTGTCTCAAAATAAATAAATATGCTGGAAATTAACAAAGACAGATGGTTTTAAAAGTTAAATGTATACTTGAAATCTTTCCAAACTCAAAGGAACTTTGCTCTTAATGTCTGATTCCTGTGTACCCAGAACTCTGCCAGAGGCCTCCCACTCCAGCAGTCTGTTCCAAGACGCTCCAGGAAGACATTAAATACTGAATTTCTGGTTCTTCCCAAGTATTTGAAAATTATTTGGAAAGAAAATCTATTGAAAATGGTGCAAAGTTTTTATAGAGAAAGATCGTTTGACACATGTATGAAGCAAATATCTACCACTCTTTGGAGAAATTTAGCACCTTTATGCTGCTAAATGAAACTGGAGTCCCAAGAGCCAGCAAATGAAGAGCTTGATGTGTTCTAGATGCTCACATTACTTAAGACAGGCTTGGTAACTTGTATTTCTGATAAGGCCTTTCTATGTGAAACATTAAGTGGTGGAACAGTACAGTATCCTGTCTGTCATCTGCTATTGCTGCATGGTATTATGGGATGTACTGTGGCGGCCTTGGGCTGAGCAGGCATAGCTGTGTCCATGTTTAGCTTACCATAGTACGGACAGGCCTGCGTGACAGGGTAGAAGGCATACAAGTGGTCTCTTCCTGATGCTGGCCAATTCACTCAGAGCCTTGTGTTCAGAGAGTCTGGATACACAGAAAAATGATAAACACATTTAAAACACTGTATAAGCAGAGCTATCAAAGCTGGACATGTGGATAAATATTTATAGCTGAGATGTCATTTCAAGGAGAAGTTAATATAATGCCCACCAACAAACCCCATGCAAAAAAGCTATGAAAATAGCCTTCAAAGTCAACATGACTAAACTTTCTTAGAATGAATCTCTGAGTTGAGAGTTCTCTGAATCTATAACATTTATATTAAGAAAAACATGCTTGATGATTCCAAATGTCAGAATGCTGCATAGAGACAGAGATCCCATAAGCAGTCAGATTCCAGAATGTCTAGCAGTAGATAGCCTCAAACACTACCTGAAATAATGCTGTGAAATGAGCAGAAGTAAGAAATGCCAGACATTTTTTATGGCTTGCATCATCAGGAAAACAGACACACATCTTGTGCTATCATTACTAAGCCACATAGCTTAAGAATTATTTAGTAGGTTACAAGAAGTGTACGTGAAGAATTGCAATCTCAATATTCAAAGCCATGACTGTGCAAAATGTCAGTGGATGTTTGTAGTGTTTGGCCAAAATGAGAGCATGGGAGTTACTGTCTCATTTAGTTTTCTCTATCTCCTTCTTTGACTCTTCTGGGCACTTAATAATGATACATTATATTATCTGCTAATCACAAATTAGCAATATTTGTGATAGTTGGTGGGTCACAACTGCTTGTGTATGTGACCAAAGCAATATTTTAATCAAGTTCTCAAAGATGAAAAGCTTGTTCCTCACAATATTATTTTAGTTGTACCATGTGATACCAAATTTTCATATACTGCAAAAATGGATCAAACAGCCTTTTTAAACAGTGACTTATGACCTCTGACCAGAACCAAAAGCATCAAAATTTATTGAGAAATACTGTACTTATGTTATTTCCATCACAAATATAAGTAAATATGAGTCAGGAATGCTTTGGAGAGGATGATCACTTTTTAGGAAGTCACCATTACAATTCTGAAACCTTGGTAGGTTCAAAGAGTTCAAAGATAGTTAAATACCTATTATGTATTTTAAACCAAACACAACTTTTAGCTTTTTTAAATTTAGGGTATTTAGGAGTCTTTTCCTACCACCAGATTCATTAATAAGAAGTATGTATTTATGTTTGGTCTTGCATTTCAAGATGTTTTGGAAAAAAAGCAAATCTAAGTAACTATGCTAACAGCTTTATTTTTTTTTCCCTTCTGCAAAACACTATAAAAGGACAGTAGAGGTCCAGGTGATACTGTCTTTCATTCTCAGGTGATTACATTTCTATTTCTTGGGTAATGGGTCCTGTAAATGGAATGTCAGTTCTGCTGACAGCTATGGTACATTTCTTTATAAATATATGTATCTCTTTATATTTACTGTAGGGCATATCTTTTCCCTGTATTCTCTGCTCAAAAATAGTTGTGAGAGCTATGATATTTTCTCACAGTTTTGTAGAATGAATGCCCCATAAAATAGTAATGGTATTTGATTGGCAAATATTGTTTGATGTAGAGATTAGGCAAAGTTTTTCTCAAATATATTCCATCTGTGTTAGAAACAGTGGCTAAAGGTTATATGACTTTAAAAGGTACTCTCTTAAAACAGACAGGTGTATTCTTATTGTCACAGATGATCATATCCAGAATTTAACTGCTGTTTAATATTCTGGTAGCACAGATTTCAATGTATTTTACAGTAAATGTTAGAGAATTCACTTTCTATTTTTATATAAGCACCTCAAGCATGTTTAGAGGTTATGTACTCAGTAGCACACTGTCATAGCTTCCACATCTCATTGTGGTGTTGGACACCTTTAATCATGTACATATTTAGCCAGCAAAAGAAATAAGACCAGAAGAACACACAGAACAGTACAGATTCCTAATGTTACACTAAGATCCATTTCCGTGGTAAACAAATTTTCATCTCTCCATTCTAGTGTCCTAAAGGTAATTGTAGTATTTATGTCAATATTTATTCTCAAACTTGTGTAAATAGATTTTTTTAAACCTCATCTTTCCCTTTACTGTGCTTTATCAACTTTGTTAGGAATTTAGGGTTCACAATGCAGAATTAAGACATGGTAAGCTTTTAGTAAATAAGATAGAAAACAGTTCCTTCCTTTTGATTTCACTGGTATTTTTCTGTATTAGGTTTACTTTCCTATGACATAAAATTTAATATTTTGTTATTTTGTTATTTATCTCTATCTTGCTGCCAGTAGGCATTAAACTCTAAAATGTGTCTGTAATGCAGGTTGCTTGTACAGACTTAAAAGTTAATCTATTTAGATTATAGGATATCTGAACAGTAACATTCAATATTTTGTGTCATGTATATATCAGTATGTCTGTGTATTGCTATGTACATATATATACTTGTGCACGTCACATACATATATGTATGTATAAATATATATGTAAATGCATAGTTAGCACCACATGGGGAAAAAAAAGCTCAGTTTCTAATCATACTTCTTTCTAAAGAAAGAATATTGCTCAGTGCTAAGGAATGTAAGTGTTCTATTCATAGCAGTTTCTGACTGAGCATTTAGTATAACTGTGGAGAGACATAACAAACGATAGAACTGGAAAATATTTGTATTTTTGTTAAGTGCCAATAAGGCTGATAAAAGGCACGACTGCCACAGACATTATGCAATGTGGACTAGTAAGAGCTTCTGTTTCTAGAGGATGTGGTCTGAAAGAACAGCACATAGTTTGCAAGATTTAGAGCAGGTTTTTTTTAAGGGGTAGCATTACTCAGCAAGTTTCATATACAGTAGTCAACTCTTTCTCTTCTTTGGGCATTTTGTTTTTGTCTTTTAAACTGGGGAAAGGACACATTTTTAAGAAAAAGAGCAAAGCAATAATAATAACAACAATAATGATACCATGAGCTATTTAACTTCTGAAGTTTGAAATAATTTAGAAATGTGATTTGTCCCAGGGCGGAGAAGATATTAAAGACCACCATTCTGCTAAGAGACTGGAGAAGGGGAAAAAGGGAGAGTGGAACAATCTGTTAATCAACTTTGCCACAATGAAAAATATTGCATCAGGTTATAGTATCTTACTGAGTACATTGGTGCACTCGAGACAGTATTCGGCCCCTCAGAAATGTTGTTGCCACTTGACACAAATCATTTAAGACAGCAACCCATTTTTTGCCAAGTGTTTCCAGGGAGGATCACGGGCCAGAGCATGTTGCCACTGGCTCTATATGATTATCATTGTCTGGGCACACATCCAAGGTCTGGGCATTTTGACATTTCATAGCCTCTCGGTTGTGCTGCTGCTTATTCTCACCACTCCCTGGTCCCCACGCCTGTGCCTGTCCTGCTGCAGCTCATTAGCATCTGCTGGGCCTGGCACCTGGCCCCTGAGACCCAGAGCCTCAGCACGTGCCTGTGCTCTCTCTTCTCTGTAGCCATGCCAGGGACTTGCTGTACTTCTGGCCCATCCTGGTGGCCCACCTCAGCCCCAAGCCCCACACCTCTGTGCCCGCCCCACATCTGAGGTGGTGCCATGAGCTGCACCTCCTCATTATGCTCAAGATTCATTCTCTCAGTCCTCCCTCGCCTCCAGTCTCACTCCTTCATGCCTGCCTTGCAACTGGAACCCTGCCCTGCTCTCTGCTGTCTCACCACACCTGGTTCCCACCATCCTCCCAGCCCCTAAGCTTTACTCCGCTATGTCTGCTCTGCTTCCAAAACAGTGCTGGGGCTGCAGCTCCTTAGTGCTGCCCTGCCTGTCCTACCACCTATCTCAGCCCAGGGCCCTAAAGCTCCGTGCTGCACCCCTACTGACACTGCACCTCATCCCAGTGCTATAGACTCTGTCTCTTCTCTGTCTCCAGAAACTTTGAGCTCCATTCCACTGTCATATGTCATGACTTCTTGGTGGCATACATAAAAGTGAACACAGATGCTGCCCACACCTCATTAATTTGTGGTTTATCCTCTTCATATGAGCTCTGGTTTTACGCTTTACTAGGCGATATAATCTCAATGTTGATCTGCCTGATAAGCAGGAATGAAACTGCAGGACAATGTTTCAAGTATCATGACTTCAAGATGATTCCCAGCAGGGCAGGTCTCTGCACTGACCTGCTGTGGCATACTGTTTAGTTTCTGTAACTGACTTCTGAAATGCTGCGTGCTACAGCAGTGGCAGGGCATGATGCCACTGACCCAGCAGAATAAATGCTTCAACAGGGCTAGTAATCTGATACTTAAGCCCTTTATAGCCTTAAGGGAGAATTGCAATTTGTTCAGATTAACAGGAACTACAAATACTTTAATTTCCCTGCTTAAGGTGCAGAGTTACACTGCCAAGGTCACAGCTATAGCCCACAGTCAATAAGAAAGGTAACTGACAGTGGAAAAAGTGTGGAAACAGGAAAAAGACAACAGAAACTTTGAGAAAGATGTGCAAAGTGAAGTATGTTATGGCTAGATCATCATAAATGCATGGATACTCATGCCTTCACTGCATTGCAGTGCCTGCAATCCCAAACTATGCACAGCCAAATCCTTCAGGAAGCTTTCAGTGTGCTTCCCCCAGAACATTCAGCCTGTGCCCTCCCACTACACAAGTGGCCAAGGTGGAGTCAGTGGGCTGTAGGAAGTACCATATGGACTTAGTAACACTCTAGTTGAAACAGGTCTAGTTGGACCTGTTATACATCAGAAATTATTGTTAAGCAATTTTTTTTTTCTGTTTAAAATCCTTGAAGATACTGCATAGCTCCTTACTGCATTATTTGCATTGTTTCAGTCCAATTAACTTTAGACAGTTTTATACTTTTTCCTAAATCAGTCAACATCTAACTGACAAAGGGAGTAAGATGATTACTGGCAATTCTGGGAATGGAATAGCATCATAATAGTAAATAGCAGAATGGAAAATAAGAATATTTACTGTATTACTGCAGGATAATGATGGAACAATATTTCAGCTATCAGATACCCCAGTAAGCACCAAAAACCTGATCAGATCACCCCAGTCAAAACTGGTCCAGACTCAATATTAGAGAATGTGCTGACCTTCTGGTGAAGAAGGATGGGACCAGTTTACCAACTAAAATTTATTCTTCTGTGAGATCATTGATACCACACATGGACATATATGCCTGTCTTCAAGGTACAGGATTTGCTCCTGCCTGTTTGTTTTGGTATCCTCTTAAATCCTTATTGCAGAACAAGTAGCATGGCAAATTCACTTAATACAGTTTATTCTACTCGAAATACAGTTTAGTTCAACCTGAAATACAAGCATACACACAAGGTTTATTTTAATTTGAATTTACTGAGTACATTTGTCCACTTCAATTCTTATTACAACTGGTTTTAGTCAATTGTAACTCTTGTAAAAAAAAAATAAAATCTAACTTGACAGTTTCAGAGTTGCTTTCTGTCTGTCCAATGGGCTGTAACAATAGGGCTAACCCAGCTTAGACCACCTGAATCATGCAAGCTCCATCTGATGGGGCTGTGTATAAGCATGAGTCAATCTCTATCACCCTTTTTTCCTTTATTCTCTTTTCATTTGTTTTCTCTTTCTCAAATTTGGTGTAACAAGCTGAAAAAGGAAAAGATTAAGTAAAACACAAAAGGAATATGTTAGATACCATACACAAAAAGAAAAAAGAGTTGCACATTCTATTTTCTGTCCTCTTCCTATTGCTTCCTTTCAGAAAAAAAGGGAAAAAATTAATCACTCTTCTCTCATTGTGCCTGGCCTACTCACTTGTGTGAATCAAAGCACAGACAGATAGGTTTGCAGTGTCTGTCTATCTGTCTGTCCGTTGTCTGCTCATGCAGCCACCCCTAGTGACTGCTGTATCAGCTCTTCATATCCACACTGAAGGTTCGCAGTATTGTGACCTAGAAATTTGCTTCTCAGTTTAGAGAATGTGCAAGGTCAGTGTGGCCATGCAGTGTGTACCTGTGGTTACCAACTGCTTTGCTATGTTGGGTTTGAGCAATGCTCTGAAACTGTGAAACTGTGTCTAGCCACATGTATCCTGATATACCATGACTTTCAGGTTAAATGTATGGTATGTATCCCTGGAAAAGATGCTGGTGAGTGTGTAAGCCTATGTCAGAATGTTATCAATTATTAGCTTTAATACAGTTTTTACTAATAGTTATTTAACTATAGGTTTTAGCTATCAACATTGTTCTGTTCAACAGATTCAGATACTACTTTGTCATCGCTATTTAAACGTAGTATGCAGTATGTTCACAATTACATTCTAATTTGTGCTGGTACCTATATATCAATCAGATTTTAAAAAAACACAGGGCAATTTTTTTTCATCACTTAGCTGAGTATATAAAGTAAACAATTTATTAATGTTTGCATCAATTTTACATGTGACAATACTGGAGCATTTCACTTTACCAGTGTGGAATGTGTATTATGAAACTGTCTGTTCAATATTTGTTCCATAAATGTTTTCAGATTCTTATAATCAGAAACAAATCCTTTGTTCAGCCAGCCACAGTTGAACAGACAGCTGAGTTTGGAACTGCTCATCAACAAAGTACAAAAGGGACCAAAAAAAAAGTATTCCTTGAATAAGTCAACATAAAAAACATGTCACCTGGCATTTCATAAACAGAACAAAAGTCTAAATCAGTTAAAGAAATAATTATTTAATCAGCTTCTTTTTAGGAGTTACACAGTAACTCCTGCTCCAGATGGTATCTCAGAAGTTATTATTTGGTCTCTACTCTGAGGTCATCAGAGACTGGATGGCATTGGTAAGTAAGAGCATGCCCCTTAATCAATATGCACAATATGTCCCCAGACAACTGAAAGAGTCTGACAAAGACATGTCCACCCCTGGAGAGGTTCAGGTATGAGACGTGACAGCTGCAGAATTAATTTGTAGAGACATCAGGAAGGACAGTAAATGTTAGCAACACATGGATCTTCTTCCACATTTTACTTTTCCCTTTGCCATAGTGCACAATGTCAGATGAGAATCTTATTGAATGCCTGATATTGGTTTTAATCCCAAAATTTACCATTCACTTGTTTAATATTTAACAGCGTTCCTGAATAGACAGACAAGATTTTGTCTGTTTCTGTATTTTGCCACTGAAATAATGGCTGAAAGTGAGACTCATGAGATTTCTAAATTCATTCTGTCTGTACTATAAGTAAATTTTTAAAAGTATCAAGAGAAAGTTTGCTGCCTGCACTCACAATGTATGTTTCCTCCCTGATGACCCTAAGATCACTCTCTTGACACCTCTCCTGTCTCCCCCCTCTCCTTAACTTTTCTGTTGCAGAGGCTTTTGGCCTTGGAGCATTTGAGATATCATTTGCATTGTTTTCTAACTAGCACTGTTTTGTTATGTACAACTGAATGCAACAAAGAATGGACAACTGCATGAAAAATATTACCTTTTAGCCAGTATCAAAAAGCTACTTCACTGATCACTAGAGGGAAGGAAGTGAGATTTGCACATGAGGATTTCTAAATTATAAAAACTTGCAACAAACAGGAGTATGAACAATAAGGAACTTCCTTCTAGTTTCCAAAATTACAGATACTTCCAGAAATCTGAAGTATTCTAGAATACTGAAGTACCAGCATTGTGTTCTCATGTAAAAGCCTGAAAAACAAGCATGAAAGACATGAGTAGTGGCTTTGATTTGCAAACATATTAACAGAAGAGCTATAAATGTACACAGAGAAACACACCACCTTGTCCATAGTGATCTGATCAGGTGCCATTTAACAAGCTGCATCCATGATATGCATTATTGAACAATGGCTGAAACACTATTTTCTTTGGACTCTGGTATTTATTTCATAACCCCCTTAGAAGAATGATAATGCAGACTACAAGTGTGAAAATCTCTTGGGTTAGAGCTGTTGTCCTTTTCAAACCATCAGATGCACATACAATATATACTGCTCTGGGACTGTGTCTTAATAAGAATGGAATATTTTTGAGAGATGGCATACAAAACTATTGGGTTTATTAATGATTTTCAAAAAAATTGAAGGAATTTTGGCTCCAACTGCGACTCTCAAAAAACCAAAAAAAGCACAATCAAATTTTAAGTTTTTTGCATATGGCATGTTATTTATTTCCTGACTCAAGTGTTGACAGTGAGCTGGATTACTGCTGACTACGTAATTGACCCTTTAAATGCAGAGATTTGAAGTGTAAAGTTCACAGGTCAACAGGGTGAAGAGTGGTGAACTGTATGAATAAGAGTTTGCATGATTAACCCACAGATGTTAGTTTTGTTTTATTCTACAAGCACTCTTTACTGGTAGACAGGAAGGACAATGGGAATTCCCAGACACATGCACATCCTTTGGGTGTTATACAGTTTACTAGTTAACATTATCAGCAACATTATGTTGTGCAAACACGTTACGTGAACAGGAAATTATTTTACTGCCATTGCTCAGGCTATTTCAATTATAGGCACTAGAAAGAGGCTCAACATCCTCTTTTCAAAATATCTTTCCATTATTAAACATGCAATGATTGCTGCAAAATGTTGTTTCCTCAAAAAGCCACTCAGAAGATATTTTTATCATCATTACCTAACAGTTTATTCCACTGAAGCACAAAAATTTATTAGGAAATTCTACAGCTAGGAGAATGATAACTCTCTTATTGTGTGTATATTATCAAAGTACTGCAGTTATCTCGTAATTACCAATTATGTGACAGAGTAGGAATGTTGTTGTTCAGTTGTTTAATCACAACAAATGAGTAACATTCCTTGGGTTGTGCACAAAGATTAAAACAAATCAATACTGCAAGAATATCTAGACATTTATGTACATTTTTCTTTACATAGGTCTCAGTAATAATGTATCTCATTTTACCTAACACCACAAAAACATTTTACAAAGTGACATTGCTTAGAAGCTGCATTAGGATACTGTAATAAGAACTATATCCAGAATAATTTGTTATTACAGAAGCAGAATTATTATGGAAGTATCAGAATAATGCAGTTCTTCAGTCTTAGATACAGACCAAAATTAACTTTAGTGACAATACTACATGATTAGTGAATATTGATCCTTCTGCTGTTATAAGAAAGCTGTTTCTTCTTTAAATAATCAATAGAAACATTGATTCAAAGAGACTAAAAAACTATACATTGATGCCTGAAGTAATAAGAGGCAAATGGATGTAGCCCTGAAACACAGTAGGGGTGGCCAATGACATGGACCTGTGAGGCTTCTGATTTTAGAATTCAACTGCTCTAACTAGATGAATTTATGCATATGTGTAGGATAAGATCTTACATGAGAGTCTAATATATAACATGGAACAGTCTTCTGTATCTTTTTGGATAATGGGGAAATTTAAAGTGTCATGGGAAAGACTTTACATTTCAAGGTTTCACAGTCTGAAACAGTATCATATAATGTTGTATCACAGGAATTCTTAATAGGGTTGGAATTATTTCTCTAGCTAGTCAACATTTAATTAGGGTTTGCAGAACTGGACCACTGTTCTTATAGCTATTGGAATCTTATCCTGCAAAGAGCTGCGTCTACAAGGATAACTGCAGAAGTCCTATGAGTTAGAGCTACTCATCTGAGTTTCTCATATATGGCTTGGTGCTGATAGCTTTAAAGGAGATTAAAAAACTGTTTACATAAATGATTCCATCATTTATTCTGCAATTTTAACACTGACTGCTGGATTTCACTGTTGTGGTTCACTCATTGTTTATTTTTTTCTCATGAGTAATAAGGCGAAACTTTAATTGAGCAGGTTATTTATGAGAAGTCTCTATAGAAACATGAAGATAAACCACAGGTAGTATAAAGAATAGGTCAGATAAATATCAGTCATCTTGTGGCCCATTATCTGACTCAACAAGACTAGCACCATACAGATTTTTTAAACTTGCTGTTCAAACATCCGTGTTTATAGAGCAGATGGTGGATTCTTTGGCAAGGGAGCCTATTGGCACCAAGCAAAAAAGAAAATCACATTTCCTCCTGCTGTTAACAGGCTGACCAAAGCAGGGTGTTCAGTATTCTCCTTTCAGTCAATGAAGATGCCAAGTCTTTGAGTCTTTTTAATGCACACTGCAATGGAATTCGGGATCTTGTCTGGTTTTATAAAATTATGAAGAAACCCATTATTACCTAAGAGACTTATCCTAGAACTCCTGATTAAACTAATTATTCTTCTTAGATGTAGTAATTGCTATAATAGGCCATACTGTATAGTGAATATGCTGAAGTCTACAAAGAGATTAATAACTTGAGTAGATTCTCTGCTGGCTGCCTGTGGTGGTATTGGGAGTGTCAGGTTTGAATAGTCTAGATGATCTAATGCCTTCTTTATATGAAAACTGTGTTATTTGTAAGAAAAAGCAGGAAAATATATGCTGCTGTCTAAGCCTCACTATGGAGCAACAGGTTTTATTTTAAAAAGGCAACTATAAAAGACAGATAGAAATGTACATGCTTTTAAAACTCCATACAATAAACTTTTAGATCCAATAAATCCATGAAGTTAGTCGTAAACAGTCACTAGAGGAATTACTGAAAAGCAGTGTCTAGAACTTTTGGAACCAAAAACAATAAGATTGTATTTACACCACTTAGAATATACAGTAAGCAAAGTTGTTCTCTATCTGTGGCCTTGCTATCTGATGTTCACCCTTCTGCTGCAGGCAAGATGAGGGCTGGCAAAACTGCCAGAGTGACATCGTGTGGGGAAATCTGTGGCAGCAGCAGCAGCTCCTTGTGCAGATGCAGCACTTCTAAAAGAGCTCACTGTCAAATTTATAGTCATAGAATCATAGGATGGTTAGGGCTGGAAGGGGCCTCCAAAGGTCATCTAGTGCAGCCCCCCTGCAGTGAGCAGGGACACCCTCAACTAGACCAGGCTGCTCGGAGCCTTGGCCAACCTCACCTGGAATATCTCCAGAGATGGTGCCCCAACCACCTCCCTGGGGAGCCTTTTCCACTGATCCACCACCCTCAAGTCCTAGTTGTCTGTCCAAATTCGGCATGATTATTTTTCATTAGTAAACATTCAGTAGGTGAATCCATTACTGTAAATTGTCCTTATAAGAACTAAGCTATCAATGAAGAGTTCTGTGCCAGCACAAAAGGCTTCCCTCTAGTCCTTGTAATTAATCTGTTGCTTATTTAAATGTTGATAAAAACCCCACTGTCCTGGTCTATGCCCAATTAATGACAGCCTTTCATCCTTTTCATTCAGAACCAGATCTAACTGTGCAGATATCTCTATAGACTCCAGGTGGGCCAGCTCAATGCATTTTATTAGCTGCTTGTTTGATTTTGGTTTATCCTAGATGATTCCTTTTTCCTTGTTGCTCTCAAGAATGCTTTCCATCCTTCCATTTACATAATTTACAGAACAAGCCACCTTTCTCTAGTCTTACAAATCCACGATTCACTTTCCAATTTCTCTGAAAGTCAAGCAATTATCTTCTCTGGCTTTTGTTGGTGTGTTGTGAAGAGCAATACAATTACTTCCCTGTTTTCTGCTTTTACACACTCAGCTGTACTGCCATGTCTACTGTTTGGGCTGGAGAGAGGTACATGAGCAGTCCTGAACAGCAGAAGTAGTTTCACTTCAAGCTCTTTCATATTATGCTACCCATGCCACTTAGCAGTAATTCTGACATCCCACAGAGCTACAGTTTTAGTGTTTTTCCTTGTCTGAGTTGGTGTATAAAGTCCCTTGTAATCCTGAAACACTGATCCTCTTGCTCTTTCTTTGGAATCTTGAAATGACTTACCTCTAAAGTTTGTTACAGATTCAGCTCTGCAAACACACTCAAAACACTTTGCTAGGGTCAGACTGTACTCCAGTTTGCATATTGACAGGGATGAAAAGGTTCTTTGTGCAGATCTCTGCTTGCTCATATGGAAACTGTAACAAATTAACTTGGTGGCATTACAGTTCTTTCTTGATTGATTCATGTGGTTGGTAAATCAGAGGAGGAGTTGTCTTAAGCAGAAGTAAACTAAAGCTATATAGCTGGGCTATAAGTTGTACACTATTGTTCTAGATCCTTGGATAATCCACTCAATCATCAGTATTCTGAAATAAAAATAGAGGTTCACAATGCATAAAAATACCCAGAAGAAGATGGGATTTATGTTTTTTGGAAGCTGGAAATAAGTGATTTATTACTTGTTTATGAACATGTTAAATTCAAGTGACTTTTAAGACTGAGAAGTGTAGCATCTCAAAAATCATCAAATTACTAGGAAAAAAACTATTGTTTATCTTTTGTGCATTTTCATGATTATATGGGTAACAGAGTAGTTAACTTTTCAGCTGTAAACATATTATCAGGTCAGATTTTTCTAGATCATCAAGCAGAAAAGCGAAAATAAAACACTAACCCATGTCAACAAAAGGACTGGATTCCCTACATACATAGGACAGACATCTGTCAGCAGATCCAGGGGAGTCATTGACAGCACTAGCAGGTTTACCAGAAATTTATTAGGGTGATTTGAGTTGTTAGTCAGGCCAAAGTATGACAGGGCACTTTTAAGTGAGCGTTGTGGATGTTTGCTGACGGCAGAGGAAAGGTGGTACTGTGGCTGTGAAAGGGAGTGGTAGCAGACCTGGATTCCTCTGCTCATTCCCCACAGTCTTAATCTGTTATGTACCTTCAGGACTTGTGCTTGTCTAATCCCCTCATACTTTTCATGCTTCTCTGATCTATCCTCTTCTTCCTGGCCAGTTGTATACCTCCCTACATCAATTATAACCTCCTTTAGTTCTCAGGTCTCTTCTCTGTTCAGTTTTTCACCTTCCTTTTCCAGACATCTCCTAATGCCTCTCAGCCTCACTGACATCCAGTCCTGCCCTTCCCTCCAGTCCTGCATGCTGTCCTTTGCTAGCTGCTCCTCTGTTCACCTCCCTTCTCTACCTGCCATTCCCCTACTGTCATAATCTTCCATTTTCCTTTAAGATTTCTGTTTCTAGTGTCTATGCTCAGACAGCCCTGGCTTTTGGTCAGTCACAAGTACTGTGGCTCAACAGAGGCATAATGGCTCCCTGTGTACAGCATTAAGTTAAATACTTCTGAAATAGTTGTTTGTCCTTTTGTTTTTCTTTACATTCATCTCGGGAGCTTTCTTTGTCCATTGTGCCTGGTCATCACCAGGACAATCACTGAGGCACAGGCAAAACAGTGAAAGTATGTGGCAGGTAAGAAGGATATTTCAGGGTAGTCAAACTGTCTCAAGCAGGCTCAGGAGTGCACCATGCGTACACAGTAGTTGGATTCCTCAGCTATGAATCTCTGCAAGTTGATGGAGCAAAATAGTGTGACTTATCAAAATCATTTACATAAATTTGGATTAAGTTTCTCAGACATGAGAAAAAAACAGAAATCACGTATTTCTCCTTGTCCATTAAACATTTCTGATCCAAATAATGCATAAGGATTTCTTTAATACTATCCAAAAAGGGGATACCATGCCTGCTTCTCCAAGTTCATTCTTAGTAATGAGTAATGAGTAATTTGTACTGAAGTGGTCCAAAAATGTTCAGCACCTGCCATGAGAAATTTCAGCGTGAATGGTTCAAGTGAGGCAAGGTTATAAACACCAGGTCAGAGTGGAAGTTGTCAGAAAACCTGACTAGCAGCTTGAACATAGTTAGTGACATTATGGTCAGTCTCTGGGTGTTTCCATTTGGGATAGTCCAAGTAACATAGCTATATATGGAGAATAGTGCATAGTTTCTAAGATAGTGCACATAAGCAAGATGATTTGAGAGCAATGGAAATTATGCTCAGCTACACCTTCTCTAATTAGGCAGATAATGTTCACTTTTAAGTTGACTTTCTCGGTTGCTGTGTCCTACTATTAAGGTAATTGGTCTGTGTTCCTTGTCTGACCCAGACAGAGAAGCAGATAGGAGTAGTCATCTCACTTAACCAGTCTAGCAAGGAACTGTCATACTTTCATTTAAGACCTTCTTCTCCCAAATTACATTCCTGCCCCAGTTTTAAGCAGGTACATTTCTTGTTAAGAAAGTAGAGCCTTAAGTGTAGGCAGCACTAGGATTCATTCTCCATGAATAAACAACATACTCATAGGAATTAACAAGAACCTTGTGATTAAAGAAGAGGCTTGGAGTTAGGAAGCTGGAGTTTATGTCTGCCTTTCTTCTATATATTCTGTCTGACTCTGTGAAAAACAAAACAAAAAAAAAAGGAAAAGGTTGGACATAAAAGGGGGTTGGACTAGATGATTTTCTAGGTCCCTTCCAACGCCTAACATTCTGTGATTCTGTGAACAGTTCTGTAATTCAATACTCTTTTTATCTAATTTCTATTTTAGGTTGAAGTGGAACAACCCTACAAAATGTCAGTTCTAAAACTTCCTACTGCCCACTGAGTGCTTGAACAACTCAGCTGCAGAACCAGCCTCCTTCCTATGAAAGTGGTAAAAAGTTTCAAATCAATTTGGGAACTTGCAGGATTGTACAGATAGCAAGCAAGAGTTTTTGCTATTACATTTTGTGCGTGGATATTTAAATCCCTTATCCGATCTATGCCTTGCTTCCTGGTATTCTCCTCAAGTGGAACATGAAAATCCTGGTTTGTGAACACTGGCTCCTCAGCCAAGAAGCTCTTCTCGCCAATGGAGATGCTGTGGTGTAACTGTAACCAGGGAGCGGAGCACCACCTAGCGACACACTCACCTCTTACCACGTAGAAACGCTTCATTTATTCATGTTTAAAATTCAGAAAAACACACTACAATTTAAATATTTCTTTTGGAATTAAAAAAAAAAAAAAATTCCCATTCCAATCCTGAATGATTGCTCTCAAGTTCAAGATAACTTTTCCTTTGAACACAAGCATTACAATTGATGCTGTTTGGAAAAAGCAGGCCTTGCTGCCTATTCCTCTGTTTTTCCATGAACTTCAATTGCTTGGAATCTGGATTTCATTAGAAAAAATATCTTCCAATTGATTTTTCCCCCCCCTTATTCACAATAAGAATGTAACACAAAGCTTAAGGAGAATCATTCAAAAAATGCCAGATCAACAACTAAAGCTACAATTAGCTTGTGATGACAGCAAGCCCTCAAATGCTACTATCAACCTTCAGCATTCACATTGTTCTTGAATTATTTTGCTTAATGAGATGATATACAGTGTCTAGACTAGAAGTTATGAATAACATTGGTTATTTTTCTTGATATAATCAAAACAAATTTATTTTACAGAAAAAAGTAAGCTTCATGTGAAATTTCACATTTGTTTCAAGGGAAAACTATTTTTTTTCACCCCACATTTTTAAAATGCCATATTGCAAAGTGAAGGAAAAGTTGTTTTCTCTATTTGGGTTCTATAGACAAAACTTTTTGGAACATAAACTTGATAATTCCAATTTTCACAGATTATGAAAACTGTCTACAAATTAATTAATAATGAGCATTAAAAAGCACAATGCTGATAAAGACAAGAACTATGAGATGGGTTGAGAGGGTGTGCAAACTAAAGTCAGAATTGTACTGAGCTCTGTTAAATCAGTTAACAATTTCAGGAACATTGCATAAGTTAACTTTTTCTTTAAAAAAACTTATTTCCCATTAGCTTAGAATGACTCTGAAATGCTCTAGGACAGAGACTCTTTTTTTTTGGCTTTGGTTATTTTGTTGGGGGTTTTTTAAATCTCGTTTTCTGATATTACCAATTCACTTCCATCTATGATACTTTGTCACCAAAATTTCATTCTGCATTTTCACTTGAGAACTAGAATGTAATTTTTTTCCTAACCAAACCAATCTAATGTTCTTTCTCCTCTGCATTATAGACCAATTCTTAAACAGCTTTCCAAAGCAGCTTCAATTTCATTCCATTTTATTGTAGTTGCAGATGTTTTATTGCTATTTATAGATGGACGTATTTTCCATTGACTGTCAGGTGGGGAACAAAAATGTATTTTTAATATATTTTCAATTTGTAATATTAATTCTCTAGATTATTATTGAGCTGAACTTAGTGAACCTATCAATAAAAAGACATCATGGATAACTGATATCATAATAAGAAAACAGTTTATTAAAGAGCCTAATAATTTCTGCATTCATTCATAATTCAAGTTACAATTGCTGATCTCATTCAGTGTGGTTATTCCTGTACATGCAAAATTCAGACGGACATTGATAAGAGGTAATTATGGTCTAACATAACATGTGAGTGCAATGTAGCTGTACAAACAACAAACAAAACTCCCAAATAAAGAAAAGCTGCGAAGGATCTATGACTGACTGCAGCTAGGACAGCCAAACGCCTATCAGCTGGCTTTACACAAGGAAATAACCCCCATCTTGTACTGGCAATAATAAATCTCCAGTTATTCCCATAAATAAACTAACTAATAGTGAAAAATAACTCTCCCACTCTGGCCAGTGCTCACTCGTAAACTAGAAGCAGCGAGCGAAGTGCAGGCTGCCTCTCCCCTCTCTCCTGTCCCGGCGCTGCCCCCAGCCCCTGGGCGCGCCCCGTGCCCCAGGACGGGAGGGGCCATCCCGTCGGGGCGACAGACGGGTGGCTGCGGGGAAAGCAGCCCCAACGACGAGCCAGGGAAGTGAACGGCACGAAGGTAGAGCAAGCGAGCTCTGCTGCCGTCCCCTGCACCGCCTGGCTGAGCTTTGGAGATAGGAATGCCGTTTCCTCCCGCAAAAGCAGCTGCCCGGGAGGAGCGGCCGGGCCGGGGCTGGCAGTGCCCGGCCGCAGCGGCAGGAGGAGCTGCCGGGGTGCCGGCCCGGAGCGCTCCTCCCGAGCGGGCCCGACCCCGCTCGCTGGTGCTGTTCGCTGGCGAGCGTCGTCCCGCCGAACCGGCTGCGCCCCAGGCCCGCCCGAAGCCCCTGTGCAGCCCGGCGGCGCGGCCCGGCCAGGCCCGGCGGGACGGAGCATGGAGCGGCGCCGGCAGCAGGTGAGCGGGGAGCCGGGGCAGCGGCCGGGGGCGGGGAGAGAAAGTCGGGCCCGCGGCAGGGGCTCGGCCTGTTCCGGGCGGTGCGGGGTGGCCGCGCACCTCTCTGCCGACGGGTTGCGGGCGCAGAGCTGCCAGGTGTTCTGCATTTTAAGTGCATCTCATGCTTTCTCAGCCGTTTGAAACCATCTGAATTTCCCAGGAAGTTTTTTTCTTTCTTTGTTTCGTTTTAGGACTCTGGAGATTGTGATTCTGAACTAAGGGAATGGAGACCAGTTATTTACAGACAGTGTACAGACGGTCTCTGGTTGCTCTTCTTTTTTCTTTTCTGGGCTGGTTTGGTAAGCATGCTTTATTCTGGAAGAAAAATGAGATCCAAAGTTGATGGGGTTCTGCACAGTGGTGTAAGTCTGAACTGAAATGGTGGTGGGCACAGGTGTTAGCATCCCAGGATTGCAGGGGGACAGAACTGACTCTTGTGCCAGTGGAGTGTTTTATTTCACTGTCTATTACACAGACTTTTAGGCTCTGCTCGTATCTGCTTTTATATTTAGTATTTCCTTTTTTGTAAATCAGACCAGGCTCTGACTAGGTTCTTATTTCTACTTCTCTTGTAGTCGTGTTACCTTGCAACATGTCCTGCTGTCACATCAAGTTATTATCTGTCTTGTGCTTAGAGCAGCACACAAGCTTTTGGGTACAGGCTTTGTCTTTCTCAAGTACCTCTGTTTTATTCATGAAATGTCTGAGGCTTCTCGGGATTCTTGTGAATACACTACCAGTTTGCAATTCAATTCCTAATAACTCTTCTAGTGGAAGGTAATACAGAATGCATATGCATTTTGAACACTGCATAAGAAGAAGCTGAACTTTATGAACAGCATAGGCTTATGCTGTCGTATGCTTTGTGCTTTGATAGTGAAGATGCAAAAATTTAAACCTGTCAAATGATGAAGATTTGGGATTTGGGATTTTTGTTTTCTGTCAGTTTTGGGTTTGGTTTTTGTTTTGGTTTTTTTTTGCTAAGTTTTTGTGAAATAACTTGTTGCATATATCTGTTTTCTTTTGTTTGGTCTTTTTTTAAAAAGATTAACAGATTTTTGGTGACACTGATTTGTTCACATAGTGAAAATAATGAAGACTACAACTCTGTGGAGCTTTGTATTCCTGGCATGTATAGACACACCCCTCCAGCAGCTGTAGAGGTGTAACTTACCAATGTTTATGGCTTGTATCCAGCATTCTTCATTTAAAACAAACAAACACATCACTTGTACTACCTGCCACACTGATGACAACAAACCTGTAAGGTCCATCTCTAGAAGGAATGGCAGAATTCTAAAAGCAAATTTCGGGTTGAGTTGTGGTGCCAGCTCATTTCTCCTTCAGAGAACAATTTAATTATTAACAAATATTTGCAATGTAAATAAAATGGATCTGAAAGTATTTTGTTATTGTAACAAATATTACATCCAGAAGCAGTATGTCAACTTTAATTCTGGAGTCTGTACAAAGATCTCTATAGTGAGATGCCATAAGCATGCAGTCATAATTAAAAAAAAACTTAAATAAAAGAAATTAACTAGTTAGACTGCAAATTAGTTAGATGAAGGAAAATCTCTAAGGAACCAATAGGACTAAACCTGTCAGTATGATGTGCTTCAGTCTTGTGCAGAGGGCAAGTTTTAGATTTAACTGTTTGCATCCACAAGACAAAAATGCATGGCTTAAAAGGAGTGTGTATTGAATGGGAAGGAAAAGCTATCATAGCATGATTTCACATTAAACATATTTTAACAGATGTTTATAACTGGCTATGCTGTGATGGCTGGTGCTGCAGAAAGACTCGTGCTTGGATATGACAGTTTTGGGAACATATGTGGTAGGAAGAACACCCCTGTAAAAGGGGTACCTCTTTCTGGACAGGACATGACTAATAAAAAGTAAGTATATCAGAAAATGTCTAAATAAAACAAATGTTTGAGAACTTAATAATATATACATCTCCTAGTTCATCATATACATATGTGTATAGGTATATACTTACATTGAAAGGCAAAAAAAAAGTGCAAGAATGGTGTAAAATGGTGAGTGACACTAAAAAGTTGAGAGGGAATTTGAAATTGTGCTACATTGTTATGCTTTATGCTGGCTGCTTCTTAACTAGGACCTTAAATAGGACTTCAGCCAAACCAGCATCATTCTGTGAGGCATATAGGCATATGTATATTCCTTTGTACATAGCATGCAGTGTGGTGAAGTTCCCAGTCATTCTGTCATGCTAGACCTTGTAGATGGTACCTTCTGATTCTCTCTGTCACCTTCTGATTCTATTTAGGAACATGAAGCATAAAAATGTGGCATATTCTCAAATTGCTTTGTAACTTCTGACTTCAAACTCCATTTTTCCCATTGTATCTGGAAAGAGTTCCATTTGCTTTGTAGTGCTTTAAAAAGATGGAAAGATGGCTCAGAACTTAAATCTATAATTAGAATACTCGTTTTTTTGAGAGGATTTTTTTTTTCCCTTTTAGGTACGTGTTCTTTCTGAATTCATGCAGCCTGGAAATGCAAAACCTCAAAATCAGTTCACTTTCCTTGTGTGTGTCTAGTTGTCCACAAGAGCAACTCAACTCTTTGGAAGACCTTCAGAGATTTGCAAGGAATAACGGTGTGCAAGAGGGAGTATCAAGATCTTAGTGTGTCTCTAGAATAGTTGAGCAACTTTCACTTTGTTATTCTTGTATTTGCTACACTAGGGAGTCATTTCTTACCATTAATTTCCTGAGCAGCACGTGGCAACAGAAAACAAAATGTCTTGTTTCTGGTTTATTTCAAAGCCTGAGTTTCTAGAGATGTTACAGCTCTCTTCAGCAAATTCAGAAGTTGTTGATTAATTCCTGCACAATGATGAGATTCTGCAGCAGAAAATTGGCTGCTGGGAATTAACTATTGTTGTTTGATGGGGGTGAACAAAGCTCACATGCTGTTTGAGAAACTTGTCCAACTGATTCTTTTAAGTTTAAATTAAATTATGGAGGAATTATTGATTCCAGAAATACACAAGTGTTTTTATCCCTTTAGACACCTGATCCCAATTTTTTCTACTCCACATAGAATTTTTATTATTATTATTCTGCTGTTCAAGATGGATATGATGTTAGAAATAGCTATTGTGCAAAAGAGGCAGCTCCAGTTCATCCATGTCCAACATGTAAATAAAATAAGATGTAGCCTAACCCTTATTCCATAGGGTATGTGTAAACTGCAGACCATATGAGTATTAGTGGCTGTTCTTACTGGAAGTCATAATTCCATTCTTTGTTGGGGTTTTTTTTGGCAAGGATTGCTATCTAAACTGATTAATTTCATTTTGGGGTAGTTTGCTGTAATTTGCTTTGTACAGAAAGCTGTAAACAGCTGTGATACTATATAAGTATTTTCAGTGTAACTGAATAAAATTTCATGAAATTCCATCTTAATGCTAAAACTGCCTGCATATTTATCTTGAGGGAGAGGGCAGTATTGCATTTTGAATGGCTTGAATATATTCAGCCTATCTTTTCCAGAAGCATTATGTAATGGAGCAGAGTATTATTAGCAGAATTCCTGGTAATATTTAACTTAGAAAGTGTTAAGGGGCCTGGTTCTATTGTAGCTTGTCATTTTAGGTTTTCCCTTTATCTTAGCTTAATAAGTAAGAATTTAGAGCTGAAGTATCACACTGTGGAACACGTAGTGTGCCTACCCTCTGGAAAGATCAGTAAATGATAATTACAGTTAAGTCCAGAGGACAAAGATTCCATAGAAGTTGCTTTAGATTTACCCAATTAACTAATTTGTTATTCACATTTCCACTGAATTACCAGGAATAAATCTGGTCTGCTAAGGGATCAAAGCAGAAGTGTAAACAAAACTTAATTGATAATATGTTTTTCTCTAAAATGTGAAGTAGTATTAAATTACCTTCCTCCCCACCTTAGGTTCTTGTCTTTGTGTTTACAACTTGGACATTTCCCGTTACATACTAGATCCAAAGGCAGCTGAGCTGTGTCCTACACTGCCAGTTCCTCCAAGGTGAGAATTACTGGGTACATTTGCAAGAGCCATGAGTCCCAACAGCTTCTTATGGATTGTTACTGCCTCACTTTTTGCATGTGGCTTCATGCTTTAGAGTCAGAGTGCTTTTGCTTTGTCTATTTATTTTTGTACATGTATCCTTATGAGTGCTCATGTCTGTGACAAGCCAGTGTGCTGTCCCATAGAATTAACAAGGACTGCATTCCCTCCATTCCTCTTCCCTTCAGAGATTTTTCCTTCCAAATAAGAAGAACACTCCATATGAACAATTTATCTTCTGCACAGATTTTTGTTCTCTCCCTCAACGCCAAGGAAGAGGAGCTGTGGTCTTGGGCCTTGCTTCTCATCCTGAACCCAGAAATTTCCAATCAGAATCATTTAATATCCAGCTGGCTTGAAGCCCAGGTCTGTGGATGGCACTGCCTTTAACATTTGTCATTTGTTAGTCAAACTCCTTAAACTCATGATTTTAAATTCCACAGTGTCATGAAAATACAGCAAAGAATTGGAATCTTCATATGTACAGAGCTAAGTCATCTGCTCCAAACAAGCAAAAACAAAGGGGAAAAAAGCCAGAAGAGAGCAGGAGACACATAAAACCATTACATACAAGGGATCAAAGGAGAGCATATACATTGACAAAAAACATGGCATGTTTTACTTCTTTTAGGCTTTTTTTCTGTTTGACAAGGAATTCTGCAAAGTTACTCATCTTGCACAGTAATATTTCATAATAGAAGCAAAGCTAGTTAGAGAAGTTCTTAACTGTTGATGAACAAACCTCTCCTTTTTAGGTATGAATATGTCTCTGTTGTAGTGCAACATGGACAAAGTGGGACAGCAAATATATTCAAGAAGTTAGAGAGTGCAAAATAATTTTGTATGTAAATAATTGGTGGTGTTAATTATACCTTACAAACATTGTTTTGTTGTGGCTTTCAGAATGCTTAAATATCATAAAAACTTTGCAAAGTGTTTGTGGTCTAGTCTAGAATTATCTACAGCAGCAGAGTTTACAGCTGTGTCAGCAGGAGTTCTGGTGTTACATAAACACATGGGAGCAGAGCAGGTAGGGTACTGCAGAGGGCTTGAAAGAGAATGGTGGAATGAATCTCTGTGCATTGAAAACTGTTTGTCCAGTACTAACTATTTTTTACCATCTCTGTTTTTAACCTTCCAGTAAATCTTTTCCATTACTTAATCGATGTATTCCACAAAATCCTGAATGCTATTCCAAATATGCATTTGTGTTAATAAGTATGGTCAATGAAATGGATGTTTTTCACCGAATTCTGAGTGGAATATTGGCAGGAAGAGATACTGTGATAGGACTGAGTGTCCTTGCACTAGGTAAGGTTATAAATTCAAATTGAATAATGATATTAAATGAAATGTGAGGTTTTAACTATTTCTGTTAACATACAGTTTTAATGTAAGAAGTTGTTTTGGTTTGTTTTTTTCTTGGCAAAGTCGTTTTTAAGTGTAGTTGATTTGCATCAGGAGACAGTTAATACACTGATGAAAAACAGCTCTATGAAATACCAGATTCAGTGCTCCTTGATATGATCATATACTTAATTTCGGAGGACTGTAAGAAATTGTTCATTAAAAAAAACAGTATCAGCATGAACGTTTTTAATTAAATCTTACACAAAATAGTGTTGAAAAACTAGTAATTCCCAAGTTGAAATATTTCAGTTATAATTTCATTATTAGTAAGTTATGGGTAACTTTGTGCTTTAAGTGTTAAAAAGCTCACAGATTTGCTAACTGCTGTTGCTTTTGAGACTAGTGTTAAAAGCCAAAATTCTATAAGAACTTTAAATTTACATTTAAAGTGTTATATTAAATGGGTTTTAACACTTATCATAAACTTTGTATATTTTTCAGCCTTCTCTTTTATACTGGTTTTAGCATTCAGATTCATTGGAACACTTCTGGTCCATACTTTGATAGCACTGGTTGTGTTTGGGTTGTTATGTAAGTATATTTACCTTTTTGCATACGCTTAGTTAAATGGATCACTGCACTGACCTGAAGGTTCAGCAGCTGAGCAGCTATCCCTTTTCTCCACAGCCATCCTCAGTATCCTTAAGCTTACCATAGCTGTTCCAGGCTGAGCCCTGCTTGCCTTTCTGTGCCAGGGTCTGGCTGTGCTGTTCCAGCTGCTGTTGGGATTATGATGATTTTTTTTTTTATAGATGCCTGGAAACAAGATTTCCTTTGGTGGATGAATGCAATTATGAAAATGCTGCTGTTTCAAAGAAAGTAGTGAAGTTTTACAGTGACTGCTTTAAAAATGGAGAACTATAGGAATGTGTTTAGTTAAAGCTTGTCATTCCATGGAAATCAGCTTTGTATCTCCTCAGTGAAATTGCATGCCTGAGCTTTAGAATAACTGCAAGAAAACGAAACCTTTTTCTGTGGTTTTACCTCAGACTAACAGATTTTCTCTGTGATTGTTGGTACTGTGCCTTTCTGCTGTGTGACTGTGTTCCTGAGCTTAGGTGGAAGAGTGGGAGGTTCACAAGGGAGGTCAGGCAGATGTGAGCCTGCCCACAGCTGGGAGCACTGCCCACCTTCATGCTGTTCTTGTTTGTGCAGTTGTCTCAGGTGTTCTCTGGTGGCTCTACTATGACTACAGGAATGATCCCACCACTGAATTGGAAACAGAAAAGAAAAATGTGAAATTTCTACTTGGGTATGCTGTCTTCTCAACAATATTTACAGTAAGTAGCTTGTCACCCTAAGCAATGGCAGAGGCTGAGCTACAGTGCTTCTGCAACAGTAGAGACAATTCCTCATTCCCTTAAAATTTGAAAATGAGAATCAATGATAAGATCTGCTTACACTCAGTTTTGTATCTTCACTGTGAAATTTGACAGCATAACTCTCTGCCACACTTAAACCTACACAAACAGCACTCAGCATTAGTAGTGGAGAAATGCAAGAATTGTGTTCCATCCCCATTCTTCTCTGTATCAGCAACTGTAGAATCATGCTGAGTGAACTGAGGGGCACTGGCTTGATATGAACATGAGATTGGTGTTTTCAGCCTCATCCTGTCACTGGTAGAAAGGGGTGTTAGGTCTTTTTGACAATGAAATGGGTAGTAAAACACTGGCAGCAGTATCTAGGCCTCAAGTTATGGGGTTAAATTCTGCTTTTCTGTCACTGACCTTGTTTTCCAACAGAAAATCTGAGTCTGGCTTGCAACTTTTGAAGTGACTTTTTTCACTCTGGTGTTGCAGTGTTAGAGGAGCCATTACTCAATGTGAGTGTACAGACAATTTGTACTCCATGAGACATTTGTCAAAATGATTGTTCTTTTGTTTTCTTAAAGTGGAGTAGGATCCATGGACTGGAATTCACCAGATATAAACAGTCTGACTGTTTACAGTGACAAATATAAATATGTCACAGATCATATTTTTTTCATATCCCCTTTTAAGTTAAAGCCTTTTTTACTTTTCTTGATACTGAAGGGTGAGGTGGTGAGGTTTTTGACTGGGAGTTTTCATGGTGGTGTTTTGTTATGTTTTTCTATTGGTTTTTTTACTTTGAGAAGCAAAAAAAAATTATTTAAATAAGGTTTTATTTCATGTCTGCTTTGCATCCATACATAGACAGCTGTCAGATTAGTTTGGTTGTGCCACTGTCCTTCCTGCAGAAAAGGGCTGGTTGTCCTGCCATGGTGAACATGGTGGCAAGCTGACCTGAGCAGGAAGAAAGTTTAAATAAATGTTGGTGACATACAGGGAATGTGAAAACAATGTAGCATGTAACGTACATTTGTGTTTGCTGTAAAGCAAACCAGACCATATCCATTAGGTGAATTACTGCTTTATGAATCCTATTTTATTTACAAAAAACCAGTAGTAATTATTTCAGAAAAACAGATGTAATCCACAGGCTCTTTGAGAATATAGGCAGTGTCTCAGAAAGCTTTTCCAGTACCCAGTAAGTTTGTGTAAAGTGCCTTACTGCCATGTCTTTGTGAAGTCTGTAGCCCTTCACTGCACATTTGAAAACTTTGATAGTTTTCTTAAGGAAAACAAAGCAAAACAAACAATTTGTGTTTTTATTTCCTGTAACAGGTTGTTCTGCTTTCCCTTATACTTGTACTAAGAAAGAGGCTTCAGTTCACTGTACAACTCTTCCGAATTGTTGGTAAAATCATTGGCAGAATTCCTTTCCTTCTGTTCCAACCACTCTGGACCTTGCTGATTCTCACTGTGTTCTGGGTATTTTGGGTTGCTGTACTACTTAGTTTAGGAACTGCAGGTAAGTATATGTTTTCCATGTCCAAAAACATGAATGCTATCTGTCTGCTAAGTTCAGTTCTGAAGTGTTAAACCTCCTGGTGTTAGTGTACAAAATGTGTAATTCCTGGCAGAAGCACATTCACTTTGCTATAGGTGGCTTGGATATTCCTTCTCCACACTCCCCTGAGTTCAGTTTTTGCTTCACAGAGGCAGCATGACAGGCTAGACACAGCTTTGTGTGGTCTGAGCTTTTCTGCAAAATTTTAATCTCATTTATGTGCCTATCAGCCAAGTAGCAGTAATTTTTAGACTGGCCTTGTGGGGCACCTTACACTGGTTCAGACCAGTCCTTTATAGAAAGGAGCATCTTCTGAGCTATCAACCAACTGTTCATTTCATGCACCTGCCTGGATAGGGTGCAATTTAAGATCAACATTAACTATAGTAAATCTAGTAGCAGGTAAATAATATGAATTATAGCTCACAGATTTGCTAAATGTATAACTGATAATAGAGGAAATCTTACATCCTTGACATAAAGCCAAGCCAGCCTGTTACCCACAGGAAAATTGTTACTCTTACTATACACACATCAGCATGCAAAGCTTGCCCTTTGTTGAATCTAGATTTAGAAAATGCCTGTTGAGTCTGATGTATTAAAAAGCTTTTGGAAATGCAGCAGTCATTAGAAGAGCAGAAATGTCTTAGCTCATATGACTGAAACAGGTTGATGGTAAGTGTAGGAGGGGAACTAGTCAGGTATTTCCTGGCTGTTTTTGCAGACTTTGCAGGAAAGTAGTGACTTGCACATTCTATCCAAAAGTAAATTCCACATGTATTCACAGTGAAATAAAACCCAGTGAAAATGCCACTCTACGTATTCTATTATTTTTTGGTTAAAACTCGATTCTATTAATTTTATCATTTGTATTTGTAATTATTCGTTTTGTTAAGCTGTCTATGTTAAATGGTGGCTGTATGTGCCAATATAAATGTAAACCGTTCATGAAGTCCTGGGGCTGAGGGAGGTATTTAACAAGTGAATGACCTGCAGCATTGTCAGTGCCCACTAGGTGCCGATAAAGTAGTGTGAGAAAGTTTCTTCTGCATCTGCTCGGTTGTTTACAGCTGCTCTGATAACAGAGTAACTCCTCAAGGGAGGCATTGGAAGACAGCAAAGGTAGTTTTAGCCTTTTAATGATCTGGGGAGGTAGTGAAGGATTGTTTTATCCAGCTCTCAGCTTGAGGAGATTTGTCAAGATGACACTGGAGGTTGATGTCAGCAAGAAGTATAATAGTTATTTGGATTTCCAGTCCCATACTCTTACCTCAGATTTGTTTTGAAGCTCAAAACTTGAACAAATGAACAGTAGACTAGATTTGAGAATATTCCTTTAGGGAGTATTTCAAATTCTCAACCCAAACATGAGTCCTCTGAAAATGCTGCCTGTAAAAGCAGCTCACAGTAAGGTGGATCATGGGGAGTTGTTTTGCTGGTCTGGCATGACTAGTACTTACACTTCCTGTAAAAATAAATACAACTAGTACTGTATGGTTAATAATACTCCACCAGAACAGCTTTGTATTCTCTACTAGTTTTCTACAATTGCTCTGTAAATGGAAGACCTTTCTTTTGATTCTGAGTTTTGGGGACTTTTTGCAACAGTTGAGAGTACTCTGAAGATCTTCCAAAATATGCTCTCCTTGAGCAATTTATTTTCTCCATTGGCAAATAGATGCCTATCCAGGATTCAGCTTGTAAAATGGAGATGATGGTTTTCTTGATTTTGGCACTTTGACTTTTTATTCTCACAAGTACATTTTCTGGGAATATGCAGATTTTAAATGCAAATATACTAAGATGTTTATGAAATGTTTACAAAGTCACTAGTTTTTTCTCTAATACAGAGAGATGGGCAATTGAAATTGTCTTGCTGCTGTGCTGCAGCTGTTTTTAACATTTTCCTTTGATCTTCACCATCTTAAAGCTCTGGAGCACGTGATCCTTGCTGCTGTGCTGCACCTGACCATTATGGACCACACAGACACCTTATTTACATCCCCTCCAATAGTTAGTGCACTCTGAGAAAATACTTTCTTGGGAGCTATAGAAAACTGTAGCCTACACTTGGAAAGGTACTTATGCACATGACTAACCTGAAACAAATGGATAATCCTATTAAAATCAGTGGGACTACTTATGCATATTAAGGTAGGCACCTGTTTAAGTACCTTGGCAATTCACAATCTGTAAGGGCAGCAGAGACTGAGTGAATTCCAAACCTAGAAAACTAGGCAAAATGCCAAGACTCCCTAAGACTTGAGACAGTACAAACAGTGGCACCAGTTAGAACCATTAGCTGGCTAGGAATGGAATTCAGCTGTGCTTTGGAAAAGCTGATATGTCTTAGGGTTATTAAGTCTCATTGTTTGCTAATTTGTGAGGCATTTCACTGCAGAACTGAAGTGGCCCTGTGGCCCAGCAAAGCACAGCTTCCAACTTGCCAGTGTGCAGAAGCTGTGAAGGCCACATGGCAGGAGTACTGTGCATGTGATGGAGGATGAGAAGGTGTGTAATGAAGGTGTGTCCTATAGGCAAGTGAGCAATAAAACTGCCACATAAAGCTGTGCAGTAACAAAAGCAGCAATAAAAATATCTTTCCTACAGGTCCTTGACATTCCAATTACATTAAGTTAGTTTAGCTGAAAATACCACTACATGGAAAAAAGTTAAATTAAGTAACACAATAAATTCTGTTTCAGGAAGCATGAAGATTGAGTGTGTGATGCCAGAACCTTTCCTCACTTAGCAGTGGGAAAGGCACACCATATTTTCATGCTAACAGGAACTGGTGAACAGGCACTCTATTTTCTGGTCAGTGGTTCTTTGTTTCTGATAAGGAAGTTCCTGGACTAGACTTCCCACAGCACACTACTCCAGATATTAGTAAAACCTTGCAGCATCAGTTGCCAAATAAGACTATCTGACAGAAGTCTAAAAGTACCCAAATATAGCTAAAGATACTGCATGTGCACACTGACTTGTGTGTCATTGCACTGCTGTGCTGACTGACATCATGGTGCAGTGCTGGGCTGCAGTCACATGGAGAAACCCTTCTGAATTCTGGTACAAACACTTGTGCCTGTTTGCATTGTTAACAACACTTCTTTTGAAGTATTTGCAGCAGATCAACATCTGTAATCAACATTCTCAGTTTTGTAGGAACCTCAGTTCTTTACTGAGTTCTTACCCTTATCACTAAGAGTGTAGGGAACAACAGAAAGATTTGTCATTATGTAGTTGGAGAAAAATGTTGACAAATTAAACCATATTTCAGGGCTTTGTTGAGAACGTTTAGCTTGTGTGAACAGATAGATTGTGATGAGAAAAATGGCATTGATGAGGAAAATGGCATGTATTTTTCTCAAGAGGGTATCTAGGATAGCTTTAAAGTTTACCTGTGCTAAGAGTGACATGAAAAATAGCATTGCATATAAATCTGTTGACAAAATGATGCCTGTGTGGTGGGCCCAGAAGACTGGAATCAGTCAGATGTTTACATTAGTACTGTGTGAAATAACAAAACCAGTTTATCATACCTAGAGAGCAGAGTCATCAGTGGTGATGTCAGAGGTGGATGTTCCCCATTTCTATGCACATGTGTAAGGTTGGCCAGGGAAGACAAAGCTATTACTGTTGTTATTGCATGTGGTTATTTCAGGAGGCTGGTAAAAAGCAGACATACATTTGTCAGTCTGTCATGACAAAACTACAGAATCAAAGTCTGAAATGTGCCCTTTATTTTTGAAAGGAAATGTTCAGATGGCTTGTGTAGTGTAAAATGTGCTTAATTCTCCTACAAAATGGCAAAATGTCATTTCATAAAAATGGAAGGTTAGGAGACCTTGTATCTCACAGACTTCTCATTTGCCTAAGTTCCCTCAGTAAGGGCTATAGGTTATGTATAATGAGCATAAGGAGATGAAATAAGGGAGATGAAAATTTCCTTCAGAATGGTAGACCCCATACCTTATTGTAATGTACCAAACTAAATTAATCTGTCCTCAAAAAATCCCCTTAAAAAAATAAATTAAAAAAGCTTTTACATTCAAACTTAAAACCAGGGAGGCAGGGAATGGGAAGGAATGGCTGAGAGTTTGTGAGAACAGATCTGAGCAGTAGGTTTTTCACACCAGTAAGTATCCTTCATTCCACAAGCTTAGAATACGTTTGAATATGATGGAAGCATCAATATTTCTGTGAATGACCAACCACACAGCACTGCAAAAAGCTTGCCTGATTAGCTAAACTTTTCAGAAAAGAAAATACCTAGAACATATGTTTGTGTTTATGCACCCGTGTAGCTTTTTTTTTTATCCTTCCAAAGCACTTTAAAATCATGTTGCAGTGCTGCTATGGGGTAGATTAAAATTTTTCATTATTTACAGACAAATGGATCTTATTTCTAAAGGCTTATAAAGCTTGTGTAAACATGTTGGTATTGCCAAAAAAAAATCTTTATTGTTTTTACTTGTGTCAGTGTTCCTGAATGCAGTAGTGTACATTACCATATAGCCACCTTCCAGTACCTGAAGGGGCTACAGAAAGGCTGGAGAGGGGCTGTTTCCAAGGGCCTGTAGTGAAAGGACAAGGGGTAATGGGTTTAAATTAGAGAAGAGGAGATTTAGACTGGATATCAGGAAGAAGTTCTTTCCCTTGAGGGTGGTGGATCAGTGGAATAGCTGCCTTTATGTGCCTGTATTTTGCAAAATGTTTGAAAAGTNAGGAAGTTCCTGGACTAGACTTCCCAGGGCTGGACGGCCCTTACAGCAGCACACTACTCCAGATATTAGTAAAACCTTGCAGCATCAGTTGCCAAATAAGACTATCTGACAGAAGTCTAAAAGTACCCAAATATAGCTAAAGATACTGCATGTGCACACTGACTTGTGTGTCATTGCACTGCTGTGCTGACTGACATCATGGTGCAGTGCTGGGCTGCAGTCACATGGAGAAACCCTTCTGAATTCTGGTACAAACACTTGTGCCTGTTTGCATTGTTAACAACACTTCTTTTGAAGTATTTGCAGCAGATCAACATCTGTAATCAACATTCTCAGTTTTGTAGGAACCTCAGTTCTTTACTGAGTTCTTACCCTTATCACTAAGAGTGTAGGGAACAACAGAAAGATTTGTCATTATGTAGTTGGAGAAAAATGTTGACAAATTAAACCATATTTCAGGGCTTTGTTGAGAACGTTTAGCTTGTGTGAACAGATAGATTGTGATGAGAAAAATGGCATTGATGAGGAAAATGGCATGTATTTTTCTCAAGAGGGTATCTAGGATAGCTTTAAAGTTTACCTGTGCTAAGAGTGACATGAAAAATAGCATTGCATATAAATCTGTTGACAAAATGATGCCTGTGTGGTGGGCCCAGAAGACTGGAATCAGTCAGATGTTTACATTAGTACTGTGTGAAATAACAAAACCAGTTTATCATACCTAGAGAGCAGAGTCATCAGTGGTGATGTCAGAGGTGGATGTTCCCCATTTCTATGCACATGTGTAAGGTTGGCCAGGGAAGACAAAGCTATTACTGTTGTTATTGCATGTGGTTATTTCAGGAGGCTGGTAAAAAGCAGACATACATTTGTCAGTCTGTCATGACAAAACTACAGAATCAAAGTCTGAAATGTGCCCTTTATTTTTGAAAGGAAATGTTCAGATGGCTTGTGTAGTGTAAAATGTGCTTAATTCTCCTACAAAATGGCAAAATGTCATTTCATAAAAATGGAAGGTTAGGAGACCTTGTATCTCACAGACTTCTCATTTGCCTAAGTTCCCTCAGTAAGGGCTATAGGTTATGTATAATGAGCATAAGGAGATGAAATAAGGGAGATGAAAATTTCCTTCAGAATGGTAGACCCCATACCTTATTGTAATGTACCAAACTAAATTAATCTGTCCTCAAAAAATCCCCTTAAAAAAATAAATTAAAAAAGCTTTTACATTCAAACTTAAAACCAGGGAGGCAGGGAATGGGAAGGAATGGCTGAGAGTTTGTGAGAACAGATCTGAGCAGTAGGTTTTTCACACCAGTAAGTATCCTTCATTCCACAAGCTTAGAATACGTTTGAATATGATGGAAGCATCAATATTTCTGTGAATGACCAACCACACAGCACTGCAAAAAGCTTGCCTGATTAGCTAAACTTTTCAGAAAAGAAAATACCTAGAACATATGTTTGTGTTTATGCACCCGTGTAGCTTTTTTTTTTATCCTTCCAAAGCACTTTAAAATCATGTTGCAGTGCTGCTATGGGGTAGATTAAAATTTTTCATTATTTACAGACAAATGGATCTTATTTCTAAAGGCTTATAAAGCTTGTGTAAACATGTTGGTATTGCCAAAAAAAAATCTTTATTGTTTTTACTTGTGTCAGTGTTCCTGAATGCAGTAGTGTACATTACCATATAGCCACCTTCCAGTACCTGAAGGGGCTACAGAAAGGCTGGAGAGGGGCTGTTTCCAAGGGCCTGTAGTGAAAGGACAAGGGGTAATGGGTTTAAATTAGAGAAGAGGAGATTTAGACTGGATATCAGGAAGAAGTTCTTTCCCTTGAGGGTGGTGGATCAGTGGAATAGCTGCCTTTATGTGCCTGTATTTTGCAAAATGTTTGAAAAGTTTAGAGAAAGAAAACTAGTTTCCATGGTTCCAATTAGTAATAATAATTAAAATAATTCTGTTTTGTTGCAATGGTATGTTATGCATCCTTAGTATTTTTATTTCCATGTCTGCTGTCTTATAATAATACAGTGGTATAATCCCACATACAGGTACTGCACAGACTACTTCAGGAGGACAAGTAGAATACAGAGCTCTGTCTGGAATTTGCTACATGGCATGGTATCATTTTATTGGCCTTATCTGGACTAGTGAATTCATTCTTGCCTGTCAACAAATGACAATTGCTGGAGCAGTGGTTTCTTGTTACTTCAACAGGTGAGTGCCACATTGCCCCCATGTAGTTTTGGGTATTTTCCATCATTCACTCTTGATTTTTTTTGTAGCCAAAATAGTCTCTAAACAGATGCAGTTTGTGTTGATATCTTGGAATTCAATTTAATACAAAATAACAGTTCTTACTGCACGATCTTGTGTAAGATTTTACAATTTGTATGCTGTTAATCTGACTCACACCTACCACAGGAATTACTGGGCCAAGCTGAGCCTTGATACAAGCCAAGAGTGCTCTGTTGACTCTGGTGAAATTGCTATAGGGAAGGCACAGGCTGTGTTTGACCCTTTTCCAGGAGACTGCATTAGTTCCAAATGGAGATGCAATGTAGATAATTTCATGTATGTGGAGGCATTTTGACCTCTTCCTAAGTATTGACCCTTGCTTTGGCTTTCCATTTGTTCTGACTGCATGTATGCCTTGTTTGATATTCTTTTTTTTTCATTCTGAACAGGTATTTTCAGTTAACTGTAAATTCTTTAACATCACTGTAAAAATTTAGAGATGTATAAACAACTTGCTTGAATTTTACGTTGACCTGAAATACAAATGTAGAGGAAATGAGGAAAAATCTCCCATTTTTTGCTTTCTAATGCTTTTTAGATTGGCAGTATTACAAATAATTGGCTTCATCACTAGAGCAGTGCTATCCTGTCATTTCAGGGGAAAATTTAAAGCTGACAATACATTGGGGCTTTTTTTTGACAATGAAGAGAATAGACAAAACCTAAACTGATGCTTTTAAAAGGTTGAGATCTGTAGACTGACAGTCTCACACTACTGTTTTACATGCCATGAGAAGACCTGAAATGTAAGGAAATCACATTTTTTATAGCATCTTATTTTTCTGTTGAAGCTCTAAACACAAGTAACTAGCATGGTTGTGGTTCTGTGGGTAGTGGGCTGTTCTTCTAAGCAAATTTATGTACCTGAAGCTTTAGCAGTAGATTCAGCTTTAGCACCTGAATGCTGAGGCATTAAGGGCTCATTTAAATTGGCTTGCTTGAGAAAGCACAGGAAAGAAAAGCAGATTCACTGATTTAGTGGGTTGTGCATTGGAGTGCATTTTGGTAGGGTACACCATCTGAACCCCCTGGGGCAAATACACTGTCCATATTTCTTCACACAGAGCTAGGAAGCACCTGTAGAAACAACTGGAGAAACCAAATTTACTGCTCTGGAAGTGTCTTCTGCTTTCCAGATGATAATTTTTACTGCTGCAGGAAATGACCACAGGGTACAGAAGATTCCTGCACCCAATTGTATTGAAATAATTTTGTTCATCTCCTGTCGAGCCCTCCTTTTGCTTGCCAGGTGACACATAGTGTGTTGAGAGACTCACGCTTGGAAGGGAAAATGCAATTTTTCTGCCATGGTGATCCCTCTTCCTGGCCTTTAGACTGCACAGATCTGCAGGGATGCAGAGCAGTGCAGGAGCAGGGTGAGCAGGATGAGCAGCAAGAGCCGTCGCACCATCAAGGGCAAGGGTTATCTCAAGCAGTTCCAGCAATTCTGAGCTTGTGTGCTGTGTGTTTTTAATGTATTCCCTGGGGCAGCATCATAAAGGCACGTCACAAGAGTTTGTTTATGATACCTCCCAGACCAGCTTTCTTCTCTGCTTGTAAAATGCTCTGAGGAAATGGCACGGCCATTCCCTGCGGAAATCTCCTTCCACAGCACACACAGCAAAGTGCTGGGGAGCCAGAAGCCACAGCTGAGCTGCAAATGGGCAGGAGAGGGGTCATTTTAGCTGGATTACCTTTACAGGGGACATATGTTTGACCTGTAATACTACCACTGAAAATGGATTTTGCCTTTTTTATTTCAGAAGAAACATGAATACATGAAAGATTTTTATTAATTTAATAAAATAAATAGAACTTTTTTGCTTAATGATTACTTTTTAGGACTTGTGAAAAGGACTCAGTCTTTCAAAAGTCTTCTTTGTTACTATTGCTGTTTTACATGAGGGTATACCAGTAAGTGAAAAATACAGGTTTATGGGCTTGCACCAAAGTCATTGTGAGAAGAACTAGGACCAGATTTTTAAAGGATCTCTTTCACCTATACATCTGCAATATTTATGAGCAACCTTTGCCCTGCTTACATACATGACCCTAACCCATGTGAAAAAGAGCCATCAGCATGTCTGTAGTCAGACCTGTAACTTGTGGTTTTGAAAGCAGATAAAAGGGCAGTTAGAATTAGAGTCTGTGTTCTCTGTTAGTTTGATGTCTCATTTATTACAAATCTTGTAGTTTATTGTGTTTGTTTAAAAAACTAATATTAATATTTACTTGAGGAATATATGACTCATTCCTTAACACTTCTAAAGTATTTTACACTAAATTTCTTTTTAGGCTGTCTTTGAAACAGATGAGGCAGGATTGAAGAAAACTGAGAGCACACACAGCTCTGAAAAATAGAGTATTTTAAAGAAATGCCTTTCTTTTTCCCTTTCATATGTCTGCATGTTTTGGGTGTGTCAATTACATTTTTTGTTCACACACAAAAAGTGGTTTTTAAATGAAAGGTGAGATGCATGTGTGATCATTTGATCAAGGAACTTAGTGTTAAGAACAATATCAAATGTCACAGAGCTTACCAGAAAACAAAAGACTATTGGCAGTGCTGAAGAAAATTGTTAAAAGATGATGTGGTATTTGAGTACAGGTTCACGGAATAGCAGTATTCTATTTAAATCAAACAATCCTTTGGTAACTTAAAAAAGGAATTCCAAAGAAGAAAAACAAGCTGTAGCCCTGCTCAGTCTCATAACTTGCTCTATCAGGCAGATTCCTGTTTTCCCCCCATACCTTATGTGCATGCAGCAGTCTACATGCACACAATTCACTGCACAATATTAACTGCCTACAAAACTTTCTGCACTTGGCTGAGTGTATGTGGGTGCTAGAGTAATTTCAGCATTATAGTTGTAACATGCAAAGCTGGGTGAAGCCTCATTCTTAATGGTAATTGGGTGTAGGTGGATGATTGAGCCAATCTTGAACTTGTTTACAGTCACAAGCATCACCTGTTGCTGTGTTTGGCTACACATTTTTCTTTCCCACCCTGAACCAGAATTACAAGGAAAATCCTTGTTCTTTTTCTAGTCTGGAAGTAAAGCAAGAAGCATTTTCAGACCCTGTTCTTGTGAGAATTCCTTTGCTAGGAGAAGAAGGTGTGGCAAAGCATCCAAATGTGCAGAAATTTATCTTAACTAAACTTCAGATTTTGACATTCCTGCTCATTAATCAGTCCTGTTAAAAATACCAAAACCCTTCTTCATTTTCCTCCACAGTAGCAAGTAAATCATTAACACAAGAGTAAACTTTGTCCTTTCTGCATTTTTTCACCCTTAGTTAACATTAAACTTGCANTGCAGGAATTGACAACAGGGTACAGAAGATTCCTGCACCCAATTGTATTGAAATAATTTTGTTCATCTCCTGTCGAGCCCTCCTTTTGCTTGCCAGGTGACACATAGTGTGTTGAGAGACTCACGCTTGGAAGGGAAAATGCAATTTTTCTGCCATGGTGATCCCTCTTCCTGGCCTTTAGACTGCACAGATCTGCAGGGATGCAGAGCAGTGCAGGAGCAGGGTGAGCAGGATGAGCAGCAAGAGCCGTCGCACCATCAAGGGCAAGGGTTATCTCAAGCAGTTCCAGCAATTCTGAGCTTGTGTGCTGTGTGTTTTTAATGTATTCCCTGGGGCAGCATCATAAAGGCACGTCACAAGAGTTTGTTTATGATACCTCCCAGACCAGCTTTCTTCTCTGCTTGTAAAATGCTCTGAGGAAATGGCACGGCCATTCCCTGCGGAAATCTCCTTCCACAGCACACACAGCAAAGTGCTGGGGAGCCAGAAGCCACAGCTGAGCTGCAAATGGGCAGGAGAGGGGTCATTTTAGCTGGATTACCTTTACAGGGGACATATGTTTGACCTGTAATACTACCACTGAAAATGGATTTTGCCTTTTTTATTTCAGAAGAAACATGAATACATGAAAGATTTTTATTAATTTAATAAAATAAATAGAACTTTTTTGCTTAATGATTACTTTTTAGGACTTGTGAAAAGGACTCAGTCTTTCAAAAGTCTTCTTTGTTACTATTGCTGTTTTACATGAGGGTATACCAGTAAGTGAAAAATACAGGTTTATGGGCTTGCACCAAAGTCATTGTGAGAAGAACTAGGACCAGATTTTTAAAGGATCTCTTTCACCTATACATCTGCAATATTTATGAGCAACCTTTGCCCTGCTTACATACATGACCCTAACCCATGTGAAAAAGAGCCATCAGCATGTCTGTAGTCAGACCTGTAACTTGTGGTTTTGAAAGCAGATAAAAGGGCAGTTAGAATTAGAGTCTGTGTTCTCTGTTAGTTTGATGTCTCATTTATTACAAATCTTGTAGTTTATTGTGTTTGTTTAAAAAACTAATATTAATATTTACTTGAGGAATATATGACTCATTCCTTAACACTTCTAAAGTATTTTACACTAAATTTCTTTTTAGGCTGTCTTTGAAACAGATGAGGCAGGATTGAAGAAAACTGAGAGCACACACAGCTCTGAAAAATAGAGTATTTTAAAGAAATGCCTTTCTTTTTCCCTTTCATATGTCTGCATGTTTTGGGTGTGTCAATTACATTTTTTGTTCACACACAAAAAGTGGTTTTTAAATGAAAGGTGAGATGCATGTGTGATCATTTGATCAAGGAACTTAGTGTTAAGAACAATATCAAATGTCACAGAGCTTACCAGAAAACAAAAGACTATTGGCAGTGCTGAAGAAAATTGTTAAAAGATGATGTGGTATTTGAGTACAGGTTCACGGAATAGCAGTATTCTATTTAAATCAAACAATCCTTTGGTAACTTAAAAAAGGAATTCCAAAGAAGAAAAACAAGCTGTAGCCCTGCTCAGTCTCATAACTTGCTCTATCAGGCAGATTCCTGTTTTCCCCCCATACCTTATGTGCATGCAGCAGTCTACATGCACACAATTCACTGCACAATATTAACTGCCTACAAAACTTTCTGCACTTGGCTGAGTGTATGTGGGTGCTAGAGTAATTTCAGCATTATAGTTGTAACATGCAAAGCTGGGTGAAGCCTCATTCTTAATGGTAATTGGGTGTAGGTGGATGATTGAGCCAATCTTGAACTTGTTTACAGTCACAAGCATCACCTGTTGCTGTGTTTGGCTACACATTTTTCTTTCCCACCCTGAACCAGAATTACAAGGAAAATCCTTGTTCTTTTTCTAGTCTGGAAGTAAAGCAAGAAGCATTTTCAGACCCTGTTCTTGTGAGAATTCCTTTGCTAGGAGAAGAAGGTGTGGCAAAGCATCCAAATGTGCAGAAATTTATCTTAACTAAACTTCAGATTTTGACATTCCTGCTCATTAATCAGTCCTGTTAAAAATACCAAAACCCTTCTTCATTTTCCTCCACAGTAGCAAGTAAATCATTAACACAAGAGTAAACTTTGTCCTTTCTGCATTTTTTCACCCTTAGTTAACATTAAACTTGCAGAAATGTAATCTTTTATGTTCTGAGATCTGACTGATACTGTCATATGTAAGGTAGTGTACAAGGGAAAAGGAGACTGATACTATATGGATAGAATAACTCATCTTTAAAAAAAAACAAACCCAGAACTGCCATATTCAGTATAAAATTCCACTATCCCCCAAGCTGTTCCTCTAGTTTTAAGATCAAAAATCATAAATGCTTTGCTGGAATTTCCTATTTAAAATCGTGTGGTATATTCACGTATTTAAATTCAGCTTCTCAGCTGCAAAGTATTGAGTGTTTTGAATGCAGTGATACTTTCAGGATTCTTGCAGAACTGTGATACCTATCTTGATGCAGTGTTTACATCCCTGCTGAAGTGAGGGTTTAATAAACATATATTTGTAGAGCTTTTTAGCCCCAAGCAGTCATTCTATTATTATTACCTTTTTTCTTTTTTGGTTTCTTGTACAAAGTACAAATTTTTCAAGGTAACAGAGATTTCAAAGGAATCTCTTACA